>NJDD01002016.1:1913-29288 GCA_002245505.1 Calephelis nemesis | reverse complement strand
TTGAAAATTGTGGTTGTGTTTCTCTAGACATAGGATTGGAGTGTGCCGGTTTCCTGAACTCGCTGGGTTACCCCACGACGGTGCTGGTCCGCTCGGTGCCGCTAAGGGGCTTCGACCAGCAGATGGCTCAGCTGGTCACCAGTGAAATGGAGTCCAAAGGAGTGCAGTTCAAGTACAAATGCATCCCAGTGGCTGTAGAAAAACTCGAGTCTGGACAGCTGAAGGCGACCTGGTTGGATACGGAAACCAAGCAAGAGTAAGTTGTGCAATATTAAAATAATCTATATATTAATACGTGATGCCAAAACTTTGGACCCCTTTTTACGAAAATTGCGCGGACGCAGGAGCATGAAATTTGGCACACTTATAGTTTATGTGTGTGCAGAACGTTAATATTTTTTAAACATGATTCTTATAAAGTACATTAAATCAATAAATAAAACATTACCCACACTACCATGCATTTGACACACACAAACAAATATATTGATGATAGATAACGATAAAAGATCACAGAGTGCGCACTAAAAAGTTTGAAAACAAAGTAGTTGAGTCTTGAGAAATGAAGATGGCGTCCTTATCAACAAGATATTAAAATTTATGATGGTCGAATTTCGACCAAGGGGCGACCACTAGTCTAAGTAAAACTGTAACATTTTGAGTAAAACTAACGTATGTCGTATGTCCATTGCAGGTCGTCGGACGTGTTCGACACTGTGCTGCTGGCGACAGGCCGGGACGCCCTCACAAAGAACATCAATTTGCCCGCCGCCGGAGTTACTGTACGTTTGTAACATTGTTTTTTTTATATATATAGTATATATGTAGGCCCGCCCCGGCTTCGCACGGGAGTAAAATATAATAGAAGTGCAACAATGTTCTATAGCAAATATATAAATAATATAACGTACACCGCCATTTATGAGAACTTCATAAAACTAACCAGGAAAGAAACAATGAATTAATACATTTTATGCGTTTACATTCACGACATAAGTGAATGATTGAGATGATAACCATCCTACCTTTTAAGTTAGACCAAAATACGGGTACATATGTGAAATTTGATTGAAATCGGTTCAGTAGTTTTGGAGTTTATCGGCAACATACATCGTGACACAAGATTTTTATATATATAAGATTTGATTGTAACAACAAACAGATGCGTATTAAAATGAAAATTTAAAATTACGTATGGACAAAAAATTGGTAAAATTTAATTGTCTTATAGCAGAATTAAACTGTCTAAAAATTTGGACACTTAGGGAGGACCTCATATAAGTAAAGTTCCGTAGTTTCGAGTTCAGTATCGATATATTTTATTTGTTTATTTTGAGATACACGTCCGTACGTAATTAATAATTAAAGAATGACAGAAGAAAGATTGACAAAGCAGATATACAATGCGAATGTGGATAGATGTAGGTACCTGGGGAGACCAAGGGTGACATTCCACGATCAGATCACTAGGATATTATCCGAGCGATGTGTCAAGAGTCTCCGAAACCGGCGTGTTTGTATAAAAAGGGTAATGAATGTGAAGGAAGCCTGACAGGTTTGTCAGGATCGTATGGTCTGGCACTTAATACTCTCTGCCTACCTAGTAAAGGACTTATGTGAAGATATCTATGTATGTAATAATTAAAATTTGTCTATTACAATAGTGTAGTAACTTCGGTAAATTTTGATCGTTGTAATTGAAACTGTACCTAAGTTGTATTATATTTAAGTTATCGAAAACCCTTGTTTTGATATTACGCTTATTGGGATTGTGAAAGAAGTATAACCCGCCAGGGATTGAGGGGAATATCCACCATTTTGTTCTTTATTTTGTCAGTTTCCAGTTTCAGTTTTGCTTTACCTAAAATTTTTGTGTAAAACTAAAATGAAAACACTTCAAACAATTTCATTTCACCATTGCTCTATATATTTTTTACTAACGGCCTGTCCCTGCTTCGCACGGGTATAAAATATACATAATATAAACCTTGCTCTTCAATCATTTCGTCTAGATTTTAAAAAAAACCGCATCAAAATCCGTTGCGTAGTATGAAAGATTTAAGCATAAAAAGTGACATAGGGACAAAGGAAGCGACGTTGTTCTATACTATGTAGTGATGTTGCTAATGTTTAGAAATGTTTCGGTTTTTGAAACGAATCTAATAACAATTTTCCCCGTGTTGGTCCAGGCTCCTTTGCAAAATAGACCATCTGCCTTCTTGTCAGGCAGCTCGTAAAAGGCGGGCATAGGCTTATCGTCACTAGCACCATGACAACTGACTAGTGGTAGAATTTCGCAGCGACTCGCCCGGATTGGTACACCTATCCTGCGGCTAAAACGTCAGTACTTGCCGTCGACGTGTTCCGGTTTAATGGATAAGGTAGCTGGTAGACTCACTTTTGCTCGAGGCCTAACATTCCGACCTCAGGTTGGCAACACACCATTACCACCTTTGGTATCTCTAGGTGGCGTGAATTTCCTACCATCAGGAAATTCGTTTTCTTGTTTGCCTTCCAATGTCATGAGAAAAGAGTACTTTTAATCTCATGCAGAAGTGATATTGCGTTTTGTGTAGAGACACATACTTTAAAATTTAATAAAAAAGTTTAAATTGAATGTTACATATTTCAATTTCGAAGCGATATTCAATCATAATATTTTTGCAAGTTGTAATTTAACTTGCCAAACCTGGTGCATTAGGATATAAGGGAGATGTGATTATGGAGGCGGAAGGTGGTCTTAGGAACTGCTAAAATTCTCAACTGTGTTTGGACTTTTAACAACATGAACATCTAGGTTCTTTGGCAACGAGCTTAGTTCAAAAACGAAGGTATGTTTGCAGACGGTGGCCCCGAACGGCAAGATAATAGCGGAGGGAGAGCAGACGAACGTGCCGCACATCTACGCGGTGGGGGACGTGCTCCACGGGCGGCCCGAGCTCACGCCCGTCGCCATCCACGCCGGACGGCTGCTGGCGCGTCGCATCTTCGGTGGCGCGGCCAAGCTCATGGACTACGACAACGTGGCCACCACCGTCTTCACGCCGCTGGAGTACGGCTGCGTGGGGCTCAGCGAGGAGACCGCCCTCGAAAGGTGAGCCCTTCCGTTACGGTGCCTGTGGACTTTGGACATTCTTTGCTCAGGTCTGCCAGTACCGTAGACAATAAATATCTTGAGAATAGTTATCAGTGGAATACCCTTTTCGTTTCAATGTAGCAGTCGGCCCAATAATATCTGATACGATATCCTTTATCTTTCAGATAAAATGTAGTTTTTGAAATACCCTTTTCATTTCAACGTCGTAGTAAGCACAATTTTATCTCATACGATATATCTTATCTCTCCGATAAAATGTAGTTCTCAATAAATTCTGAAAATAGAGATTATAGTGATTGTATTATATTGTAATTGTGGTCAAGGTAAATCGGCCTGTCGGTTGTTTCTCCCAGAGGCCTACTCGTAAAGCCTTAACAGTATTGTTTAAATATTATAATTTGTTAATATTTAAAGACGACCTTAATTCATTTTTTTCTAAATTAGACCCTGATCTTTTCTGTAGAATAGACCATCTTGCCACGCAGATCGTAGGAGGCGAGCAAAGGTTCAATGGATCTTTACCAATAAGACCTCTGGTGATAGAGTGCCGTACTGCAACATGTCCGGGTAGGGATCCACTGCCGTATCTATTTCTGACGCCATAATGAGACTGTCATGTGCCGGTCAGGATGATAGGGCAGTCGGTAGACTTGCAAAATTGGCCTAACACCTATTATAGACCACATTTTTCATGACATTTGATATACATAAAAAACCCGAGCTCAAGCGTAGGCTATTTTTTTAATGGCACTAAAATTGATAATATTCAACAACCTCCATAAAACCTACATGTTATGTAGCCAAGAATTCGATCAACTAAAAATCAACCTCCAAATGGCTATAAAAATAATATAAAGAAAGGATGAAAATTTGTATGAAAATCTATACAACACTGACGAAGTCACCGGTAAACAAAGCGCTCAATAAATTCCAGGTCTGATATTCGCACCAGTATTATTCCTTCCTAAGTTTCTTACAGACTAACGCTATGTAAAATTTTTAAATTATAATTTATTAAACTAATATGAGTATAAAAATAAGATTTTTTCAAGATTCAAGATTCATTATCTGAATCTACTAATTACAGTTTTGAAAAATATCACTAGCTTTGTCAGAAAGTTCAGTACAACTTTGCAAACGCCCAACATTCTTTCCTTCGATGACATCAGAATAGAAGCACGTAAACTGAAACATCAGAGACTTCATTTTTTTTTACAAACGAGAACCAATAAATTGTACTAATTGTATTTCTTTTGGTTCACTTGCTTTTTCAATCAATCGAAACGCACCTTTACAATTTGAAAATGACAACAAAGGTGTAGTGCCCGCCCCTCATAGCGACGTCTCACTGTCAGTATCGGAAATGTGAGAGGAACATACTCCGTACTCGTTTGTTAAAATAAATAGACTATAGGTTATAGGATAGCGTTGATTGTAGCGAAGGTTGAAGGATGACAGAGTGTGTGTGCTGCAGGTACGGCGCGGATGCGCTGGAGGTGTACCACGCGTTCTACAAGCCGACGGAGTTCTCGGTGCCGGAGCGCAACATCTCCAACTGCTACCTGAAGGCGGTGGCGGAGCGCGCGGCCCCGCAGCGGGTGCTCGGCCTGCACTTCGTGGGGCCCGTCGCCGGGGAGGTCATACAAGGCTTCGCCGTCGCCATCAAGTCAGTCTCTCTTCTTGTACTACTCTACTTACTATGTTGTTAACGAACAACTGTGCGTATGGTATACATAATTACAATGGGAATTGAGTAGGTGGTAACTTTGATGAATTACACGATACAGTTGTAAGGGCCGTTTTGTTAAGGACATTTCTAAATTCCGTTAGGTCTATTTCACGTCGCCTAGAGACACCAAAGGTGGTAATGATGCGTTTTCAACCTGAGGCTCGGATGTAAGGCCTCGAGCAAAAGTCAGTTTACCGGCTACCTTACCCTTCAACCGGAACACGTCAACATCAAGCATTGACGTTATGGCGGCAAGAATAGGTAAGGCGGTGGAACCAATCCGGACGAGTCGCTGCGAAACTCTACCACCTAGTCAGATGTCACGGTGTTAGTGACGGTGAGCCTATGCTCGCCTTTTACGAGCTGCCTGGCAGGAAGGCAGATGGTCTATTCTACAAAGGAGCCCGGACCAACACGGGGAATAGGAGTTAGATGGCAGAGTTCTGCAACGAATCACCCGTCCTGGTAGAACGGTCCAAATATTGCCATCGCCGTGTTTTAATTTTTGTTACTTGTTTGCAATCCTATCACAAAACGTTATATCTCATACTTAACCAGTACGTATATTTTCCAGGTGTGGTCTAACGATGGAGCAGCTAATGAGTACTGTGGGCATCCACCCCACGGTGGCGGAGGAGTTCACCCGCCTCAACATCACCAAGCGGTCCGGCAAGGACCCCAACCCCGCTGCCTGCTGCAGCTAGACACACACACACACACACACACACGAACACACACACGCTACCGACCTCCCTTACTATGCGGTGCACGGCAAACTTAATGACCGGTTTAAATGTCGATTATACATTTTTTTATTACCTATAGCTTAGTGTAATGGTCAACCTATCTGATGAAAAAAAAGGGAGTCAAAGGTAAAAGTATACTTATGTTGAATCAAGTAACAATTTTTCAATAATAAATTAATGATATTAATTGTGAAATTAAAGTTATTACAATGAAATATAAATATCATGCAAAATTATTAATTTTACTTGAGAAAACCATCGTGTAAATATAAGATTTATTTTACGTATAAAAGGTTTCCTACCCACCACGCTCACGTAGATGCTACGTAAGAAAGTTTATCTGCCACCATCTTTTACTAAGGATAACTTCAGACATCGACTGCAGGCGGCCGTTGACTGTGATGAATGAAAATATTACAGAATTTAACTTTAGGTATATTACTCTGTTACGTGTCAACCCTCTTCCAACAATCGTTATTATAACTCGGTCATTAAGTTTTTTAATTTGCAATGAACGCTTGTAAAAAGGTTTTTAATGTTCAATGTTCAACTAGCTATTGTTTCGTTTTAGTGAAAAACAAACTATTTAAAATTTATTCGAAATTTTTTATAACACTTATTGTGTTAAGGCTGAGTGCACACTGTGTCTTTAATTCACAATAATTTTAGGTCGTGTTGATTGATTTATATGCTGCGGTCATTATAATTGTCAGATAGATTTAGCGTTTAAAATCTATTAAGGACTTATCATTGGTTTCATATTTTGTCTGTATTTATTTAATGTTATTAACTTGGGAACACATCTTTGCTGATCTTAACTTTGAAAGTCAAAAAACGTATGCATAATAAAAAGTAGATGACCTCATACTACGTGTGTGCTCAGTCTTTTACGGAAAAAATGTAATTGTCGTTGATAGTTTTATAAATTTAAAAAATAAACCAGTTTTATATGTATAAAAAGTTAACTTGAATAAAAAATAAGGTCAATTCAGTCATTAAAGCTTATCACTCCTGCTGTAGAATTTTATTTTAATAAATATCACATAGTTAAAGTTTAAATCTCATTTCTGCTGAATAATACTCGGATGTATGTCATTAAAGTTAGTTTATTTATAAAAAATAAGGTAAATGGTACACTGATACTATTAAGCTAATTGAAAGGCTTAACTAGTTCGAAAAATCAAAAGACATTAAAACAAAATTAAGTTGATAAAACGTTATGATAAAATATCAAAAAAAAGCTTCGAGTAATACTTCTCTAAGCTGATTCATTTGAATACCTTCATATTACGTTGTAAAATTTAAAATATAATTTACTTTTATATTTGTGAATTCTGAGATCGCGATTTTAGCGTGCAGATCGAAGCTCTTTTTTACGCTGGTATGTACTTGCCTTAAACAGATATACGGACGCCGAATGCTTTCTGAGTATTTTTATTATAATGTAGTTTAGTAACATGTGTCAGTACAAAGCTTGCTTGAAATAGAACAAATGTAACACTCAGTATTATGTTAATTCCTTGTTTCCACGGCGCAAATAATATAATGAATGTTGGACATTCCGAACGCGCACTCGCACGATTGTTAAATCAGTTTCTGTTATTTAAATAAATGTCGTTGATTCAAATAAATACGATATATTTTTAATCAGTGTTTTATTTAAGCTACGTCTAATATTTTTAAATATACATCTTATTTTGCAATTAAACTTAAATATGTGGACTATGTAAATAAGTAGTAGTCCGAGCGAACTTCGTTCCTGTTGACCAGTGTCATGTTTTTTTCAAATACTTTATCTTTTTAAAGATTTTCTACTATTAAGGGCGGAGATTAGTGATACTGAAGTCATGAAATTCGGTCCAACATTTCTTGAGTTAATGTATGTTAGTTAGAAGTGTTCTTATTTTTAAATGAAGAAACACTTGTACTGTTTTACGTATCACTTATACTTTATTTTATAAATAGCCTACCGGTTTCGCTTATGACAGCATCATCAGGGCCCTTGATAATTATAAAATAAAGTATAAGTGATACGTAAAACAGTACAAGTGTTTCTTCATATAAAAATATGAATATTTGGAAGTTTTACCAAGCGCCGACGATGGAAAATATCAAATATATGGAAGGGTTCTTGATACAGATGAGTTATGGCTCGTCGTTGGTAAGGTATTTAATCATATCCGGCGTTGGCTGGCAGGGGAACCAGATCTGGGCGGTCGGCAGCGGGTAATACTCATGCGCTTGTATCAGACGGTTGTCGAAGCGCCAAAAGCGAGGTCCGCGGAAGAAGTACGTATCTGAAAAAAATAGCCACGTTTACTACTCCTAAACTAAAAATACTTCTTGAAAAACTGTTTTTTTTTACACAGACTTTATTCAAGCGTAATTTACTAAGAGGAATTTAGGATTCTCAACTTCTAATTGAGTGAGACGGGGAGTTGTAGTTTCTACATAAATATTTCTAACTCTGCATGCTTACATGAAATTTTAAATACCCTACAAGAAACCATCAGGGACTTGGAATAGGTATATTTGAAGTGAAAACTTCTCTAGCGGCGTTGTACACTTTTTTGGAATAGGTAAAAACTTCTAAACTCAGGACACGTGACCTAGCTCGTAAGCAGAGACTAGTAAGATAACTACAAGTTTTCGTAAGACGGCGTTGGGCGCTTGCGAATTTTGTTGCGCGAATGTTCGTGTTGTCATGTTTGTGTACGATAGCGCATTAAATGAATATTGTATTCTACCACATATATGATATTACTTTCATATTGATAATTAAAGCAATTCGTGTAAAATTATTTCCTAACCATTCCTAAATATCAAAAGTGCACAACGTTAACATTCAAGTTTTCTCTTCTGCCGGCACTCCCGGAGTGCAACCCCTCGTTTTTTTCTGAATTAGGTACCTGCGTTAAGACATGAAAAGTATTATTCAATGGTTTTAAAAACTCTTACCCTACACAGCTAAAACAAGAGACAAAATTCATTCAAGTTAATGAAATTTAAATTAAAAAATCAAGGGGTCAATTTTGGCCCGGCTTGAAACTCACCCCCTTTCCATACGACAGCGGCGTCCACAGGGTACGGGACCTGCCTCCAGGCTGACATGGCCTTGGGATACCCGCGGTCCATGGCACCCGCAGCCTCGTCGTACCTCCAGAACCTCTCGTACTCTATGAGGTAAGTCTTGTTGTTGTAGTTGGACAGAAAGACGGTGGTCAGCTCCGGGACGTGAGCAGGGATTTGATACTCCGTAAGGCGGCCGCGCCGGACCAGACGGAAACGGGAGCTGAATTCGAAGTAACTTCGACCTACGAAACAAAAGTATTGAAGTGCAAACTAAAATGTTAGTTTGATTTAAAATATTATTAGTAATAGTTCTTTTTTACGATATTGGAAGGCAAACAAGCAGACGGATTTCCTGATGGTAAGAAATTCACGCCGTCTAGAGACACCAAATGTGGTAATAGAGCGTTGCCAACATGTGGCCAGGATGTTAGGCCTCGAGCAAAGGTAAGTTTACCGGCTACCTTACCCTCCGAACCGGAACACGTCACGTCATGGCGTCAGGAATAGGTAAGGCGGTGGTACCAATCCGGGTGAGTCGCTGTGAAACTCTATCACCTAGTCAGATGTCTATGTTATAAAATTGAATTGTCACATGAAGTAATGAGTAATAAGTTTACCTCAAAAACCACAGTATCAGTAGTGAAAAATATAGTCGAATTTCGACAAGTCTTATATGAGACCATCTCGTAATCATTCGTAATCTTTGTATCCAGTATTATCTAATTGCGATGTGGTCCTGAATTTTGACTCGGTTTTGTGCAGTTCCATTACGCATATGTGGTTAAAAAGCTGTCCAGGTGAAACGTCACTTCGCCCGACATTAACAACGTTAATAAAATTTTACTCAACTGATTTTCCTCGCACTTTTTTTAGTTTTTACCTCTTTCGTTACCTTTAAACCTTCTTTGAACTTCGAATTATATTTCGAAACCGAGTCTTTCTAGCCTTTATAGAGTTCAAGCGAGGCAAACACACAGTGTTTCATTTTTGATATAATAGGTACTCGTAGAATAATCGATATCCGAGGGTGGTGTCAATAGTCTCCAAAACAGGCGTGTTTTTATGAAAAGGGTCATGAGATTTGGCACTCGGTTCTCTTTGCATACCTCGTATAGGACTCGGCTGAAGATGTCTGCGTGCGTGTTGCGAGCGTGCGTGCGTGTGTGTGTGAGTGTGCGCGCGCGCATGCGTGCGTGCATGCGTGCGTTGATCAATTCAAAGCACTAACCGTAAAATATAACAATGTGCCCGTTCTGCTTTTCGTATATGGTTTTTATGACCGAAATCTGTTTGGGCAGGCCGACGAAAACATCGTGGAACTTCTTCGGGTAACCTTCCTCGATTTTCTTCCTCTCACTCAAAACCCACATCCACTGAAATAATCATTCATAAACTATTTATCACAAATAAAATACATTTAGGTACTATCTGTTTCCCGCGACTTCACCGAGATTGAAATGTAAGAGCTATTCTTCGTTTCAAGTTGTTTCAAATTGCACACGGTGTGTGAATTTGATTAAAATCAGGTAGTCTAAGAGACCATCGCGGAAGATCAACAAGACGCGTAATTTATATACATATCTTAGAATTACTAAGCCTAGCGCGTCACCCAAACAATTTTCAGCCTCCGGGGTATCTCTCAAATTTTTTTATGATATTGAAGGCAAATAAGCAGACGGATTTCGTGATGGTAAGAAAGTCGCGCCGCCTAGAGATAGTATAGGAGACACCAAAGTTGGTAATGGTACATGAGGCCTGGTTGTAAGGCCTCAAGCAAAATTAATTTTACCGGCTACCTTACCCTCCTAACCGGAACACATCAACGGCAAGCACTGACGCGGACGTTATGACGGCAGAAATAGGTACGGCGGTGGTACCAATCCGGGCGAGTCGTTGCGAAACTTTACCACCTTGTAGGATGTCACAGGTGCTAGTGACAGTAAGCCTGTGCTCGCCTTTTACGAGCTGCCTGGCAGGAAGTCAGATGGTCTATTCTACAAAAGAGCCCGGAACAACACGGGGAAAATAAAATAATATTACAACTGCTTACTTCCTCCTCAAAGACAAATATTTTCCCTTGAATGACTTGTACGGTGTCGTAGTTTGTGTAACAGAGATCAGGAATATCGTTCTCCTCGTAATCGTCGTCGGCCGTCGTGAAGGGCGGTGCCAAGGACGTTCGCGTCGCCTTGGTCGTCTCCGGTTCCACCTCCACCTCATTTTTGGGTTGTTCCTTAACTGTAACGTGTAATTTTGACACAAGAGTTATGTCTTTGTAGCAATCAGAACAGAAGCACGCAGAAGGATTTTTTAATGGTTTGATAATATGAAATATTAAGTTGTTAGTAGAAATAGTAGATTAAACCTAAAATGAGATTTTAAGATTCTAAAAATATTGTTAAAAAGGAAACTTCGAGTATTAGTTGATTTAATACTCAAAGGTAGGAAAATCAATTTAAAATTCGTCAACGCTGTCTTTTGCCCCAGGTTGTCACGGTGGTGATTTAATTATTGTCATAATGTATTTTAAGTTTCATCCTCTCGTTCAAATCATCAAAACTCAGAGATGTTACGCGTACCTTAACTGTACTACCGCCTTACAATTTTTTGACCGCCATAGTTACAGTTTTTTCATTTCCTTTTAACATTTTCTGTACATACAATAAATAATTTAATAATAATATTTTGTTCTGGCCTGGAAGGTAAGGTAGCCAATATTAATAGTATTAATATTATTAATTTAAACATTACGCCTAAATACCCCGGCAACGGGACAACGACACATCTTTATAGTCTATGTGTCTGGCAACGGTTGTCTGTCTCTATAAGAAGAACCATGTAAGCCAGATTAAGGTCACTTCACAAGAGACTGAAGATGACCTTAATCTAGAATTTTAAGTTGAAAAATCATTTAAAAATTTAAATCACATATAATTAATTATCTACCGGATTAACCGCACAACAGAACTCACAGTATAGTTCGTACATCCCCATAATATCATCCTCATGTAACTTTTCCACTGGAACCTGGTAGTAGGGATACATGACAGACTCTTTGACGTTAGAATGAGACAATCCGAGGGCGTGTCCTATTTCGTGGACAGCCACAGCGAAGAGGTCAGTAACGTCCTCGTTGTCATCGTTGGGATTGTCACCCCACATCTCGTCGTCGTCGAAGTGCATCGCGCCGTGAGGTGGCGGAAACGCGTGGGCCACCACGCGCCCAGGACCGTCGAATGGGAACCTGTCATTATTGTACTTATTAAAGTTAGTGCCTGTAATAGCAGGTACTTTACACAGCGAAGTCAGAATGTTGTGCAGCTAAGCAGAAGCTTATGTACGAGTGTTAGTGCACTCCAACCATTCAATAATATTAATGAACTTGTACTTACAACCAAAATGTTTTTACTGTCGTACAATCAAACTATTTATTTTTAAACAGTAAACATACCTATACTATACTGTACTAGCTACGACAAAAAAGGCAGAATGGCTATAAATCTCAAGTTTGCCACATAGTAGAATATAAATTTGGTGTACCAGATTTTGCCCGGCAAGAATGAGTTAGATAATTGAAAAAATGTTTTTTAAGGCTTCATTACAGGATTACATCTGAGATAACTCGTGAACAGGCGTTTTTCTTTCGCACGTACATAAACTTGTGTTGGTTTTCGACACAATTGTATTGAGATGAGAACGTCAAGAGACTGCATTACAACCTTATAAATTTCCCCGTCCCCTGTTTGAAGAAAACTTTTCTTGTGACCCAGCATTTGTATCACTTTATCTAATTAAACGCAACGTCTGCAGGCGCTGCAGCAGTTCCGGTTTTTAGATTATGCTAGATTTCACTGTGGCAAGAGGTTCCACATCCGAACCTATGGACTGAAGCTCACCGTCACCACCTCTGGTGTGTATAAGCAGCGTGTTGCATACTCGAGAAATCCATCAACATGTTGCCTTTAGACATTAGAAATAAAAACTAACTCACCCATCGCCATGATCTTTGCTAGCGAATGAGACTTCAATATCAGCCTTAGTGTCCGTCACCGGCACAAACCGCAGCCGGCCGTGAGGTGCCCACACTGCTAGCCCCGCTGCCATGATGGCTTCCACCCGAGACTTGTCCAGTGTAGTTGAACCATTTAAAACCCTTTAAGAAAACACAATGCCACAAGTTGAACTAATTATACAAGACGGCAATAAAGCCCGCCACACAAGTAGCCATAATATATATTAATATGCCGCGCTATAATATATATTATAATAAGCTACCACACACGGAGATGATGCTATAATAATATATATTTTGCCCTCATTTATTGATGGTCCGCCTCGAGCCTAGTCTTGTTATACCATAACATCCAGTAATATGTATTGATATGCGATAATATATTCGTTGGTGGCGTCATAGAAATATATAATATAGTTGCGTGAGCGGTCGCTTGAATATTTGTACAGAAACTGTATCGTAATATGTCTAGCTACAGTTCATATTAATATATATTACAGCTACGTGTGTGACGGGCTTAAATCACTTCTTAATGTTACGAGATAATCGAGGCCTTCAGACTGTCAGTATCTAGAACTTCGCTCTCCTGTGGCCGGGGTGTTAGACTGAATGTGCAAGTCTACTAGCTACGCAGCTCTCTTTAAAAGAACATGACATTGTCAAGTACTCTCTATGGTGGCAGGTATAGGAAAGGCGATGAATCAATACCCAGATAAGTTGCAACACAAATAAAATTACAGATAAAAACTTTTTCCGCTGCTGAAGCATTGGGCAGTAGAAAAAACCCCAGATCATATGTTTTCTGACATTGGCTTCGTGGGCTATCCCTCTCGGGATGTACTATATGTAAATACGAACGAAATTTATTTGTCAACTATCTCTTACTATAATATTTATATATTACTAAAATTTCGTTGGGTTTGGTGCCATCGTCTTACCGTCTTTACCGAGTCGTAAACACCTAATCTTTAAAAAAGTTTCAAATGTAACAGAGATCGATTTTATAAGAACTGCCATCTATTCTACAGTATTGCTTCACTGAATCGCATTCATCTGTTTAACTGTCGCTGGTTCCGCACATAAATCTTGTTAGGAAAACGTTGAAAGATGATGGAGGACTTGGATGTATACTTAAACATTTTTTAGAGAAAAAAGAAAGAGAACATCACAAAATGACTACTAGGTA
This sequence comes from Calephelis nemesis, assembly GCA_002245505.1. Classification (NCBI taxonomy): domain Eukaryota; kingdom Metazoa; phylum Arthropoda; class Insecta; order Lepidoptera; family Riodinidae; genus Calephelis; species Calephelis nemesis. The sequence continues at coordinate 15,446 of NJDD01002016.1, read as the reverse complement.
CCTATAATAATTATTGAATAATGAATAGGCACCTCCTTACTTGTTACTTTATAAATAATGAATGAAAAACACTTTAATATGGTTTGTAGAAATCTATACTAATATTATAAAGCTGAAGAGTTTGTTTGTTTGAACGCGCTAATCTCAGTAACTACTGGTCCGATTAGTCCTGTGTTAGAAAGCCCATTTATCGAGGAAGGCTTTAGTCTATATATATTGTCACGCTAAGACCATTAGCAGCTGAGCACCAAAGAACAATATTTCAAAATCGGGAGAAGGACGTAGGCTATTTTTTATCTAAAAATTTCAACGGGTAGCGTTGGAGAGCTAAATATTAAATAAATAGACTACGCGGGCGAAGCCGCGGAAAATAGCTAGTTGTTAAATAAGTAGGCACTTAAAATTGGTTATAGAATTTTTAAGTAATTTGTTACCTATTTTGAAATAAAAGTTACTCTTCGCTTTTTTGCAAATAAACCATTGTTGTATTAAAATAAAAAAAAAGTATCTTCACATCCATATCCCTGAAGAGATAGGCAGAGGCACAACTAAGGCATTCACGACTAGCCGAAGATACTAAATCCCACATTGTGACCTATCGCCATCCGGGATCATATCCAATCCCGGTCAACGAAAGGTGAAAGGTGAGTAACCTACCTATAAGTAATGGTTCTTTTCTTCCACCCTTCTTGCAAAATATACCTCTTCAATCGACGTTGTCCTCGAGGAACGACATCTTCTCTTATTATGTCTTTTACGCCGCAACGCCTTCTTTTGAATAGCTGAAAGTTGAATTTAAATGAGCGTTTTCACGTTATATAAAAATAAGGAAATTTGGATCACTAAGACGGTTATAGTTCTAGGTCTAAAAAAAATCTTGAAACCTAGTCTACTGGTTGGTTCGTCTGTTTGGTATTGCATAATAAAAAAGCACAAGACAAACAACATATTGTGCTTTCACTGATCAAAGGGTACGAGTAAAAGTCCTTAAAATTAATATCAAAATCGATTAATTAAATTGGTGGCAAATAGGTGTCAGTGAATCTTTAATTTTACCAAACAGAATCTCTGTTTGGTGAAATTAAAATTAAATGATGATGAATCTTTTTAATCAAACATCATAAATAGGTGACATTAGATCTTCTTAGCACTTTGTACCCATGAATCTAAAGCTACATCATTGTACCTATACATTGCAAAGCGAAAAGCAAAAACGCAAATATAAATCATATAATTATAGCAAGTTTGACTAATATACTATTCGCAACTGTCTGCTGCCTGGATTCTGCACCGTGATCAAGCACAAATCCTTTTTTATACAAGGTCGTAGGTACAGGAAATTTTTCATGATCCTAATAATATCTGACATACCTACCTATCGTTGAAATTCTGCAACATTTTCACGACTACGACTAGGGTTAGTACTTATCCGTACACAGACTTACACGTTTTGTGTCCGCGTCGATAATCCCAGTAACAGGTAGCCCTGCGAACTTCTGTAACTTCTGCACCGCATATGAGTATGACAGGGGGGTGTATACGAACCCCTTCTCCTTCTTTGGAAGATATCCATAGCGTATCATAAAATTTACCTAAAAATGTAACAAAATAGGTATCACAGCGTGAATGTTTTTTCAAAGAAGCAGGTAAAGGGGCAGCTAGTGCAATAATCCTGTAAATAGGTACTACTACAAGGTGGTAGAGTTTCGTAGCGACTCGCCCGGATTGGTTCCACCGCCTTAACTTTTCCCGCCCCTTTAACGTCAGTGCTTGTCTTTGACGAGTTTCAGTTTGGAATGTGTAGGATATCTCGGCCTCAGGTCGGGAACGAACTATTACCACCTTTAGAATCTCTAGACGGCGTAAGTTTCTTAGCATGAGGAAATCCGTTTTCTTGTTTGTCTAAATGGCTAAAATTTTGCTTACTGAGAGACTTTTACAATATCATCAGATTTTTTTGCACGTATCCTACACAGGGACATAGCCTGCTTTAAAGTTTTGAATCCCTATAGTTAAAATGTAACGGTATCTAAAACGTCAGCAAAGTTAGGAGTAGGGAACTGTCAGTAAACAACATATTTTTTTATGTTACAATGTACATACTTATAATATAATTACATATCGCGTCTGTGCGCTGTGGTTTAGCGGTTCGGCAACGCATTTGACTTCTTGAGGTCCCGGGTTCTATCCCCGGGTCAATTTTCTAATAAAAATAACGTTGCACGGGATTGGATATATGCCCGGTTGCATGCTTGCCACATATCACATTATGGGACTTAGTATCTTCGGCTAGTCGTGAGTGCCCTGACTGTGCCTCTGCCTTACTTACTTTTACTTTGCTTTTACATATGCTTGATGATAGAATTAGGTATTATCAGCAAAAAAAAAAAACAGTAAACAAAAAACAAAATTGCAGATAATTATAAAATATATAAGTGGGTCAACGTATAAGTGTTATTATTGGTTCATGAATATAACGATAACAATAGGTCACGTTCAGATCAAATATTAAATCTAAGTTTTATCCAACTATAGCTAAAGAATCGTAAGAGTTTTGGTAAGGTTTGTAATGTTTACACTTGTTAATTTATAGTTAACTTTGGTACAATAATAAAATAGCGTCTTTGATATATAACAAAAGTAATTAAAAAAAAATAAAAAATAACAACTAGTTTGAACAGTCCCTCTAACTTTTGAAATAGAAAACTGAAAAGTCTAGATACCATAGAAATAGGAATATACTGAGGAATATACTTAGAGGTCAATGCTAGATACCTATTGAAATCTAGAGAGCTCAACTTTTGACAATAAAAGCGGCCAAGTGCGAGTCGGTCTCGCCCATGGAGGTTAAGACCTATTTTGTAAACTTATATTCAAGTACTAAGTACAAACAAGGAGTTTTGACGCCATCGAGAGAAAAGACGGTCGAAGTTTTTTCATAATTATTGAATTTCGTGTGAAATTAGTCAATTTTGGTGGCATTTTTGCAAAATGCCACCAAAATTGACTAATTTTTGTTCAGTGAAAGAGCACAAATGAAATAATCATTAAAAAAATTAGCGTATCGTGTATTTCCTCGTTGCCGCCAAATCTCATTACAGAGCTTGTGTAATGAGCCACCATTTTACCCAAGAGCCTGACAGTGCCATGACTTCCTGACGACTTACGACTGATAACTAATTATAATTAATTGAAATTGATATAAAATTCGATGCAAATTTCTACTTGACTAATGGCTAAATACTAACGTGAAGGCCAAAACCTAAAGAAAGAAAGAAGAAGTACAAACAAAAAATGTTTCGGATTCAGAAATATCACAGTAAACTATCGTAAACATTTTGTTCTCTAATATCTTAAACTTACGGAGACGAAGAGCTTTTTCGAAATATGCTCTGTGGTCTAGCGATTTCGTTGTTGGACTTGACTGAATGAGGTCCCGGGTTCGAATCCCGGGCCGGGCAACAAAAAGAAAAAAATATTGACCGCCTCGTTGGTCGAGTGGCTAGCGTACATGCAAGTGGCCAACCGCAAGGCTCGGGTTCGATTCCCGAAGGGGCAGGCATTTGTGTGATGAACATTTAGATGTCTGCATTTCCGGGTCTGGGTGTTATTTATATGTATTAGTATCGACGACTAACACCCATAACACAAGCATATAATTTGCTTACTTTGGGGTTAGATTCAATTTGTGTGGTTTGTCCAAGGATATTTATTTATTTCATTTAATTTATTATTTCTTTCTTAAACAAAATAGGTTCGGTTCCTTGGAAATAGGCGGCTGAAACGGTGCAAGGGTATATCATAGATATAGTATGTCATAAAAGGGGTAACAGGAAATTCTACGTTTGCATGTAGGTCTATCTCATTAGATGAGTCACTACATGATAGCCACTTAGCACATACCTACTTTACGAACTGCTTTCCGCATTGTTCTCGGAGGCACCAGTTTTTGGTTAAGATAATATTTTAATTTTAATAACATTGCAAGGCAAACAAGCAGACGGATTTCCTGATGGTAAGAAATTCACGCCGCCTAGATACAGCAAAGGTGGTAATGGTGCGTTGCCAACCAGAGGCCGGGATGTTAGGCCTCGAGCAAAAGTAAGTTTACCGGCTACCTTACCCCGGAGCCGGAATACGTTAACGGCAAGCGACGTTATCGCAGCAGTAATGGATAAGGCGGCGGTACCAATTCAACCATATAATATCTATATCTTTATAAATACAGAGTAACATCCAAAGCATCAACCAAATTTTGAGAAGCGATTCGGAATCGATAACTAATGAATTATTTGAAAATTAAAAATCAAAATATTTTTTATCCGTCGCAAAATACAAAATGCGTGGTAATAACGTAAGCAGATCATTAAATTGGTCCCCCACCGACTGCAGTCGCATTCGCAGGCTTGTGACGTCAGACTCGTAAGTACTTGGTATAACATAGCGTGACGACTAGAGAAGCGATTTTGCGAAGTGTTTTAAATGATTGTTAATGAAAGAAATCTTGTCAATTACATTTATAAATGCAATAACACTTAAGTCTTCACCCCCTCATATTAAAGTTTCACCCGTCCTTTAAAAGTAACCCTGTATATATTTCGCATTTCGCGTGATCATCACATCACGCCTGAACGGACGGACCAATTTTGCTCAGTTTTTTTGTTGTGTTGGTTATTGTTAGGAGCCTTTCATATGAAGAGAAATCCCTGGAAAATTACAGGGAAAGTGGAAAAAATACGCTTCCGTTTTGTACATATAAACAATTAGTAGCTGTTAATGTCAAGCGATATGAAGTACGTCGAAACGGCTAGTAATAACAATATTTTTATTAGGTTTTGTACACAGTTTAGTGCAATATTTTTTAAAAGGAATAACGGTGGTATAAATATATCTTTATGTTGAGCTCGCTTGTTAGAAGACCGCCCTTACAACACCTCCCATTCTTCATTACAATGGAGCTGGATTTGTATCCAGGCTTTTGTGGAGTTCTCGCACTGTGTATCCGCGCCCGCTGCATCCGAACTTTAATAAATCCTTAAAATAAGTACGTTTGGGTAGTTACATCATGTGGAAATACATGTTTATTGGTCCATTTTTTATGCAACAACTTCTAACAGACCTATTTAGCAAATACCTAAATATTTTCATTTCATTTCATTTTACACAAAATTAAAATAGATGTCTTTAATTTTCAAAATACCAATCGTTTTTTCTTAACTTAATTGCTTACATTTCCAATAGTAAAATAGTAAACACCTACACCCTTATCTCAACCTTATTTCTACATACTCTACACCATGTGCGCTTTGTCCTCAACACGCGATGTGTTCTTATTTAGGGTTAGAAATTCGTCGTCTTATTTACTTTTGTCGTAAAATAATATTTCTTCTTGCCTTGTATGGTGTACATTAACATATTAAGTTAACATTAACGAAACAGTTGGCGAAAACTGTTTAAAAATTAAAGCCAACTTTATGTCATTCAAATGTTATTAAAATGCTACTCACAAAAAAATGTTCCTTTTTCGTTCACTGTATGTCGCTTGCTGGAATTGTCTAAAGAAAATTTTCTGCTCAAAATAATAAATAAATTTGCTGCTAAATAAAAATTTGGCAGACCTGTCAACGCTTTTGTTACCTACTAACCTCATCATCTGTTGGTGGCCTCTCTTCTACGAAAATCGTCTTGCAGTTCACTGCACTGAGTATCACAACAAACACTAAACACGTCCGGAACATGATGCGGTCAGATTGATTGGACAAAGCACACTGTCAATGCCTACTCATTCGACCTTTGACTGGCGATAACACTTTATAAACTTGAAGATGGTTAACGCCCTTTGTATTTCCTTTTTTGGAACCCCACTCTAACAACAGAGTAATTATAGGAACCTAAATTGAGAAAAAAGACGGGTTGCACTCCGGGAGTGCCGGCAGAAGTGAAAACTTGAATATTAACGTTGTGCATTTTTGTTATTCCCAGAGAAAGAGTGGCTATCCTAACTCCTAGAGATACAGTGTATCTGCTCGACCTTCGTGGAGTGCAGTCGAATTCTAATAGAGAAGAGATACAGTGTATCTGCTCGACCTTCGTGGAATGCAGTCGAATTCTCCTGATGATGCTTCGGTGACGAAGCGAAACGTACGTAGAGTTTTTAGTAGTGTGTGTATTGTTGATACTAATAAAACAGTTTAGTGATGTGTGCTGTGTGTAGCTAGATATATAGTTCACATGAGTATCTTACTAAAAGTTAGGGATTAAGTATCAAGCTACAACACAGAATACTTCCTATGCGAAATACATTCAACTACTTCTCGCTGATATCGTGTGACAGTGACTTCTGTCTGACTGTACTGTAGATAATATATATTCCTATTTCTAGGTAATAACCCACCGCTTACAATACGTCACAAGTCGTAAACCGCCACCGCTGCATATGAACAACGTGTAGTTCTCTTACTAGTCTGTGAAATGAATTGAAGGATTTGTTAGATTATGTAGTAACATTAGTATTAATAGCTACGGAACCCTTTATTGGCGAATCTGACTCGTACTTTGTTGCTTTTATTTTTATGATGATATGAAGTATTGCCAGGAGAAGGTTCATATGAAAAAAAAATGTCGATGTGGTCTAGTGTTTGAAAAAATTATTCTTAGTCAAATGTTATTACATTTTAACCAAATTGGTTTATTTCATAATAAACTATCTGGTTTTACAAGGAGTAGATCAACAGTCGATGCTGGTGTTGCATTGTTAAAGAAAATTAATAAAGCCTTGGAGAACTCTAAGGATGCACTCGTTGTATTCTGTGATTTGTCCAAGGCATTTGATTGCGCTAACCATGATACTCTGATCAGGAAATTTGGCCATTATGGAATTAAAAATAAGTCACTCGATCTTCTGATTTCTTATTTGAGCCGTAGAATTCAGAAAGTTGAGATTAATGGTGTAAAATCGACAGGTGCTGCTGTTAACATGGGTGTCCCCCAAGGCTCCATTCTGTGACCAGTTTTGTTTCTCATATACATAAGCGTCTTGCCTTACTACGTAAAGGATAATTATGGAATAGTATTGTTCGCGGATCACACTTCGCTATTATTTAAAGTGAAAAGACAACTTGGTAAGTTTGACGAAACAAACGATGCGATTTCAAAAGTTGTACACTGGTTCAATTGTTTACATTGTTTACACTCTTTCTAAATGAAAAAAAAAACTAAGTGCATCAAATTTTCAATGCCTAATGTAAGGCAGGCAGATACCAATGTACAACTCAATGGGAACAAAATGGGCCTCCACATTGCAAAGCTTGCCATCAGATTGAGCTTAGCAGCTTACGCTGTTAAGAAAATTAGACATTTAACAGATGTCGACACCGCTAGAATTGTTTATTTTAGTTATTTTCACAGTATCTTGTCTTATGGCATTCTTCTCTGGGGAAACTCAACTGAGATAAACACAATATTTGTCTTGCAAACGAGAACTATACGGGCAATTTATAACTTAGGCCCAAGAGTTTCCTTCAGTGAAAAGTATAAAGAAATAAATATTCTAACGGTGTTTTTGAAAACTTAGTATATGTCCAAAAAATATATAATTTGTTTAAGAAAAATTGTGATGTACATGCGGTAAACACGAGGAATAAAAACAATCTTGTTGTGCATAAGTCTCGTCTCCCAGAATAAGTTATTCTTTCATGAGACAATGTATACGTTTTTACAATAAACTTCCCGAGCATATTAAAGACCTACCTACCATTAAATAAATTAAAAAAAAATATTAAATCTAAGTTGTTTGGTAAAGGTTATTACGAGTAAAAGATTTCAGAATATTTAGAAGACAGAAATGCTTGGGATTAATTGCTCTTCATACAATCTCACCAAATTAATTAATTGTAAATAATATGCTTTTGTAAATTTTGTTTATAAGAAAAAAAGACAAGCCCGCTGAGTTTCTTTCGCCGGATCTTCTCAGTGTGTGGCCGAGTTCCGATCCGGTGGTAGTTTTAAGAATTATATAGACGCGTTACAAGAATCTTTGTATAGATCCATGTGAATAAATAGATTTTGAGTTGAGTTCATAAGGTTACGGATTGGTACCCCAGGACGGGCAACCCAAAGAAATTTGTTTTTTCAAATTTTCTAATAAAAATTAAAGTCGGGTTTGGATATGTGTCCGGTTTGCGATAAGCTTACCGCCTATCACATTGTGGGACTTATTGTCTTCGGAATGTCGTAGGTGTCCTAGTTGTACTTCTGCCCATGGCTTCAGGGATACGGGCGTGGAGATACTTACTTATTTATTTAAAATTCAATATTCACAGTGAGAACAGGGTCTATTAGGTCAGCTAGCACACTTACAATAAAACTGTAGAATTCTGTAGGTACATTGGTCCTGAAGTTCAGCCAAAAGCCGCAGATGAATAGTATTAGCATTGTAATATGTTGGTATAACTAGGTACTTAACTAAGTATACATGAAAAAAAATTAGTTCTTATAATTATTATATTGATTTTTTACTCCACATTTCACGTTTGCACCTTTGTGCATAAATAACAGAGAAAATTAACATCTGTACATAATTTTTTTCTTTTATTTTTGTACATTGACAATATTTGTCAAGTTGACAAAATATTAATACAAGATCCGATTAGGGCCCGATTTAAAAAAAATATTAATTCGAAAGGATAGAATAAAATCTTCTATAATTTGTGAGCTTACTAAAGCAAAGTGAGTATAAGTAGCCCACCTACCTATATGTAGTTACGTATATCCACACCTACTGCACTGTAAGCAACAATGCAACAATACATTGATTTTTTTAATAAAATGTTTGCGATGTTTGATATTTACAATTTAGAACTTTCGATTAATTGAATGTGCCTTCTTATTTGCTGTTGCAATTCTTAGATGGCCTACTCTGATGTTACATGCACACAGCACAGGTTACACGACTCCGGTGTCGGCTGTAAAAATAAAGATTATAAACTTCTTTCAGTAGGGTTACTCTGGAATATCGGTTTCACGCAAATTGGAAATTTGAATCGGATTTGTCATTTTAGGTACCTACTCTGGAACAGAGTAATAACGGATGATTAACATTTAGTTACAATAAAATTCAATGAATCTAATGAAATCATCTATTGTTTATTATTAATTAAACTTCAATAATTCGCTATTACTGTGTTCAACAGTACCTAAAGTGACAGATCCGATTCCAATTTCCAATATTGCATTTATCGAGATTCAAGAGTAGGTAACCCTACTGTTAGTTACTAGGTATTACAAATTGTTTACATTGTTGCTGTTATACAGTATTTTCGACTGAATAGGATTGTATCAACACTATTAGATACGCAAAAGCAAAATTTCCATGTATCTTAAGACTGTATTGAGACGCTGAAATGGGTACAGTAGTTGTAATTTGTAACTAACTTTCAGTACTATTTTTCAGCACGATTGTTAACAGAGTTAATACTGAAGACAAGCGATGGACGAAAATAAATCGGAGCTCGCTTCGATCTCCAATGTTCAGGCTCGTCCGAGTGAGTTTGACTTTCGAGATCTGCATAGCTTTTCTGTCTCTCAAATCAGGAAGGAGTCAGAGTTTGCCGACTTCAATTATAAGCCTTCGCCTTTTGTTAGTACCTTTGCCCTGAAATCGCTTGAACCTTTGCTTATGTCATCTTAATTTGTCTACATACAGCTGGGGGTACTCTGTGTTAATATAATTCAGAATACCTAATATACCAACCCCCAGTTTCCGAAACACCAATGAAATTAAATTCACGATTTCTCTTTTCATAACAACTAAGTATTTGGGTTCGGTTTAGACTTCTAAACTAAACCGAACCGAACATTGGACAAATATTATGAAGAGATAAAGTCCGGTAAGTTGTAAAGCGGGGTAAATAACTATCAACAGAAAAGTACCTAGTCAATCTAGTAAAACTTTAAATCTAGTAATTACTCGCCTCTGTGGTCTAGCGGTTCAGTTGTCGGACTTGACTGCATGAGGTCCTGGGTTCGATACCCGGGTCGGGCAACATAGAGAAAATTGGGGTCTTCCCATTTTCTAATAAAACCGTTTGCTCGGGATTGGATATGTGCCCGGTTGGCGATAGGCTTGTTACCTATCACATTGTGGGACTTAGTGTCTTCGGCTAGTCGTGGGTGCCCTGGTTGTGCCTCTACCTATCTCTTTGGCGATATGGGCATGCAGATGCTTTTTTTTTAAATCAAGTAGGCAGTTGACTAGGAAACTGAGAGCTTCTCTTAAATGAGAAACCGAAATAAAAAAATCTTAATAAAAACTATACGAGTACCTACATACATGCAGGAAACCTATGGGATGGTCTTTAAAATGACTTTTAGGTTTCTAAAGTTATTTTTTCCCAAAGTCATTGTTTGAAAAAAAAGATAGGAAGTCTTAAAGATGTAAATTGTTGTTGTTTGATATTTTTAAAACAGGAGTCTGAAAAGTCTTAAAATTGTATACAAAACAATATAAATTACATAACTAAATTACAACAATCAAAACACCTAATAAAAATCATGGGCACACTAGTATTATTATAGTCTATATAATATCACAAGAGGCCAAGCTTATAATCAGGACAACAGTCGGTCTGATTGCTAGTCTTTTGCTAAGAAACGAATACTTAAATATGTTTTTCAGAACATTCGGTGGATCCACGGCTACAATCCGAAAGTGGGTGTGATAAATTTGAACAATGTTGGATCTACTTTGGCCTTTTATGCAGCCAGCAACTGTGCTGTCCTCTACAACTGGACTGCTAATCAAATGATGATACTGCAAGGTCACGTAAGTGTGGACTTTTTGTATTTTCACCCGATTGTGGACGGAAAGTTTTTGTTTTCAAGTGTTTATACTCTGTATTTATCATCGTCGTATATGTCTTTGATACCATGGACTTACTGCACAATGTTTGGTAGCACGTAGGTATATCTGGAGTACCGAGATACTTACTTACCATCAAGGAAATTAAAAAAACATGTCAAGCTATTACAGCGAACAAAATCAATTTAATCTTCTTCTTAAATTCTTTTAAAATTGCGTTTTGCAGTTAGGTTCTTTTGTGTACCTAAGCATTCGCATAATGCGCAAAGGTTCTCTTCTTTTAATATGTTATTGGGTAGGTATATATTTTTGTTTCCATAATATGTTAAATTTGGACTTATTACTTTCTAGCGGCCCGCCCCGGCTTCACACGGGTATAAAATATACATATAAACGTTCCTCTTCAATCACTTTATCTCAGTTCACTTTATATCAGTTTCACGCAGCTTCGTCTGCGTAACTTGGTTTCTACTATACCGATTTGGATGAAACAAAGCCTATGTCACTCGTGGGTAATGTAGCTTTCGAATGGTGAAAGAATTTTTAAAATCGGTCCAGTAGTTTTTGAGCCTATTCATTACAACCAAACAAACAAACAAACAAACAAAGTTTTCCTCTTTATAATATTAGTATAGATATAAAAAAACCGCCTCAAAATCCGTTGCGTACCTAGTTTTAAAGATTTAAGCATACAAAGCAAAAAGTAAAGTATAATAACTGATACTAAGGGAAATAGGGACAGAGGAAGCGACTTTGTTTTATACTATGTCGTGATAGGATCAAAAAATCATTTTATCACAGTGCTATTTTCCTCAACCTCAACAGAAACACGATGTCACATGTATTGCATCGGATGCAGTTGGCAAATGGCTGGTTACTGCCGATACCGGTCCAGAAAACATCATTGTAATATGGGACAGCAACGACTTGTTCCCACAGAGAGCACTGTACAACCCTCATGGTGTAACTAAGGTGGCGAAGGTTGCCATCAGTGCTGATGCGAAGTACCTGCTAACGCTGGGGTATCACGACAAAGCCAAAATACAATGGTGGATTTGGTCATTCGGACAAAATTATCCTCACGGTAATTTATTTTGATAGCTAACATGTCTTGTAAAATGGGATATATAGCTGAGAGAGCCACCTATAGCTTGAAAGCTTGAAACTATAGAATCATTTTTAAGACTTGCCATGTTAAATATATACGGATAAAATCTACGCAGTGTCAGCGTCCGGCGGTTCTTTGTATAAGATTTGCCAAGGAAGATGGCGATTATTCTGGGCTATACCTACCACTGATTTTACACAATAAAATGGCTATATTTTATGAGCCTGGCTTAAATAATAAAGTTAAAAAGGTAGTAACTTAGGGTAAATCGCACACACGCAAGTCTATAACGTGCACGTGAAATTATTTTACGTTGCAAATCATAGATTGTTATTCTTCACAACTGAATTTAGTCTGCTTCTGTATTCTAGCGTCAGCTACTTCGATGCATCACAACCTTTACATATATGCAACCAATATTATTGTAGCTGTAATATTTTGAAGGCGAAAATCGGTTTTCAAATATAAGAAAAGTATCTTCACGCCCATATCCCCGAAAAGGTAGGCAGAGGCATAACCAGAGCACCCACGACTAGCCGAAAACACTCAGTCCCACAATGTGATAGGTGGCAAGCCTATCGCCAACCAGGTACATATTTAGGAAGCATACATTTAGGAAATGGAAAAAAAACATTTTTTTTTGTTGCCCGACCTGGGAATCGAACCCGGGACCTCATGCAGTCAAGTCCAACGCCTGAACCGCTAGACCACAGAGGCGATTTTCAAATATGTCACATTTTCAGGACTTTTCTCTCCTGTTTGAGTACAATCTTAATATACAGATTTACTTAACTAATGCCACTCCCATTAGCAGGCAATGTAACAGTCGTGTATCCACAGCATCCATAGAAGTGAACATCCCCAAAGCTGGCGTCATCGACATGATTTTCAACCCAAAAATCCCTGAACAATTTGCGCTACTGACCAAAAGTGACGTCTGGATCGGCATATCCTCTGTAAGTGTTCTTAAAACATCTCTGATTTGTATATCACAATACACCGTCACCGCCGGTCTCGGCGACGAAGACCTCTCTTGCGCCCGGCGCCTAACGTCGAGCGACGAGCCGGCACTATTCCTCCATCAAGTCCACCTAGTAACCTGAACGCAGCAACAAGTCGAGGTACGGTCTCCCGGGAGACAGCCCTTGGTGCTGGCGTCCAATCCATTTAAATAATGATGTCTCTGGCTCAGCACTCTGTACGGCCCACAAAGCCCGGTGAAGTTGTAAAGACCGCGAGGTTAGCAGCAAGTTAGTTACCTATTAAAACAAACTGATTTGTTTTTGTTACTTACAAATAATGTTTTAATCGTTTTGCGTTACTCTTACGAACTTTGCCCTTAAAGTAATCTCTGTGCAACAAACATATCCAGCATAGTAATTGTTATACTTATATATGGCACCAGTTGACTATATCTTGGTCACTTTGCTATACCTTCATATATATTAGTAATGTTACGATAGAAGAGGAGATTTGAGTATGACAATGAGGTTAACGGCCGCTCTTAGGCCTCTGCCTCGAATTTTGCGGGCAGCGGGGCGGCGGCGGCGGCGGCGCGGGAGCGGGG
>NJDD01002015.1:169430-189316 GCA_002245505.1 Calephelis nemesis | reverse complement strand
CTTGAGAACGGTGGTCTGTATACATAGCCTGTAACACCACGGATCTTACGTCTGTACGAATACGTGAAAAATCGGCCAAGCGCACAGGCCAGTTTAAGTATCTGAGATCTATTTTTCATACATCTGATGCCATTGTATACGACATCTCAGTTCGAATCACTACTGCTTGGACAAAGAGGTTAAACTGACCGATGTCATTTGTGGTCCGCAAATACCCATAAAGCTGAAAGTAGTGATGTATAAAACCATTACCAGGCCTATTCGTGTATGCGATAGTGAAGCATGACTATTACTTGTACATCATCAACAGAGATTGAAATGCGAAATGCGAAAATACGAAAAGATTGCACGCATACATTACAGTCCTTGTAAGAAAGCCGCCTAGTTATGTAAACCGGCAGACTACGCGGGTGACAAATGTCTAAATGCTCTTAAGCCATTAGGTGTCGGTGAAAGAAGCCACTCAAGTAAAGCTAGCCAAATGTCATGGACAAGACATGCGTGTTAATGGGCTCACTGTTAAAAATGCTAAATATCGTGAAAATTAGAGAAGAAAAAGTAGAAAAGCGAACCCTGGGTCCCTTCTCTTAAGAAACTACCATTACATCACTTAAGTGTGTTAGCACTGACATTGTATATGTATATAAGTATTACACTATACAAGAATCTAAGGATGTCATCCAGAGAATTTTAAAATGCTCGTAGTACAATGGAAACAAACCTCGGTACATCTCGATAAGTGCAGAGGCCAGCAATGGTTTCTGTTACATTCGCAGACAAAATCTAATTTAGTTTTCAAACTTTAAGTGTGTGGCGTCTAGACTTGGACATGGGTAACTTATCCATTATTTGTTTTACCACCGGGACAGTTGGGGACAATTTGCTTGATCAAAAAGAAATGATCATTGTTTCGGTAACCATAAATATCTATTGCAAAGGTTCTTTCATGATCCAAGAACGGGTAAGACAAAGGCCAAAATTTATTTTTCATTGTTTGAGTTTAGTTCTTAGACGTAGGGTTGCGCCTTTGTCAAGTGCGCCGAAAGACGCGAAAAGCTGGATTGTTTCCCGGGCTTGGATTTTAGTATATTGTTTGTATGTTTGTTACGCGATTACTCTGTCAATAAAAATTAGTTCATGATTCCGAGGTGGTCCCATTTTAATTTTATTACTAATTTTAATCTTATTCCCATGTTTTAATTTGACTTTGTTTTTTTTAATATACAATAAAAATATATGCAATATTAAGTTTAACTTAATTCATTATGATGTTGTTTTTTTTTTATTACAAGTCACAACATCCTCGATGTTAATAAAATTTATGAGGGAACATCTTTGAATATTTAGCTACCTTTGTTTTGAAAAAATAATGATTAAACCACTAACTGGACCTACGAAATAGTAGGAGCCGCTTTGTGCAGTTAATTTACGCAAAATTTATAAGATAAATATGTGACAACCCTATTTTTCAATACTGGAAGTGTAATTTAGATATTTGGATTTTTTTGTAAAGTAATTGAATAGCACATCTACGGTTCGCTTGAAATGGTAACACACAACTTTCTCCTGCTGCCGTAAGGCTAGTGCTTGCGACTGTCGCATAATATAACACCTGAGGTACCAGCTTCGGATTCTAATTGGCAAAGCACCTTCTCCCTTTCCTATTACCTATGTTTGCTGGAGCAAATGACAGTTTTAAGTTATTGAGTTGCTATGAGGATTTTCTGATCGCAATATTTTTTAAAACCATCTTAAAAGATCAGTATCAGACACAGCATTTTCCCGTGTTGGTTTGGGTTTCAGTATAGACTCGGCTCGTACGAGTCAAGCGGCCATACTCAATAAGACCACTGGTTAAAGGGGTGGTAGACTATCTACCTTTCTGTCTTGCAGCTACGAGCCAAACGGCCATATTCAACAAGCCCACTGGTGAAAGGAGTGCTCTGCAGCAACTTGTCCGAGTAAGGATTTGCCGCTTTAAATATTCTTGTTGCCGTAATATTGGTGTGCGGAACTACCGTGTACAGATCTGCAGGGTTTTAAGCAGACAGACTAACTCATTAGTTCTAACACGCAGGCCTCATGACAGCGACGCACCCGTAACATCTATGGTGTGTATAGGCGACAGTTGTCTCTTAATATGCTTGTTCACTGTCCTATCAGCAGTTGTAAAAATACTAGATTAGAACTAGCCGACTCTGTGGTCTAGCGGTCCAGTGTGGAATTTGACTTCTTGAGGTCCGAGGTTTGATCCCTGTGACAGACAACAAAAAAAATTAGAAAATGTATATTTTCAAATTTCTAATAAAAATAACATTGCCCAGAATTGGATATGTGCCCGGTTGGCGATAGGCTTGCCACCTATCGCATTGTGAAACTTAGTGTCTTTAGCTAGTCGTGGGTGCCCTGGTTGTGCCTTTGCCTACTTCCCAGGAATTTGAGCGTGAAGATACTTAGAACTAAACTAATCTAAAATTACATGGACATAGAAGACAAAGGCGATGTAGATGCTATTCTCTTAATGAAGTCCACTGTGTTCTTTTATTCAAGAAATGTTTATTAATTTAAATGTTGGACTCTCGACTAAAAGCTTGGAGTAATGAATTGCAAGGACTACACCGAGGTAATGATAGGGAAACAAACATTAAGTATGCTTGAAGAGTACTTTTAACCCTTTCAATTAGATGAGGTTAAACACAACTATAAAAGGCATTCATGTGTTTAAATGATAAACTAGGGATTCTACATAAAAATTAAACCCAACATAACACGTAACAATAATACCTACTACGACTATGTTCATAGTATACTTTGTAAAGGCATTTTGGTAAACCATTTAATACCTATGACAAATTGTATTAAAAATAATAAATAACATAACCTCTAGTCACCATTTTTCCATGAATTTAGTCCCCTTGGATAGAATAAGACCCTTTAGCCATACTGCGTTCTTTCCAATCCCCGACAAAAAAAGAGGGGTGTTATAAGTTTGACGTGTTTGTGATGTTTTAAAGCTAAAAGTAAAGTTTTGTAGTGGATTGTTAAATATGTGTTATGTTATAAGTGTTACTTTTCTTTATTTGGTTGTTTTACTATTTTGTGTATTAAGTTTATTTTAGAATAGTCAGAAGTCATCCAGTAAATACACGTATGGGGAGGAGGAGTGGGAGAGGGGTAAAAGTTAATATATAAACTTTTCCAAATCTTAAGTTTCTTAGTCTAAAAACCACATACATTTAGTAAATAAAAAGTGACTAAAAACTTAAATTGCACATGGAATGTTAAAATATAAAATAATGTTATATGATATGATATATATTATAAAATATGAAACTTTGTTTGTCTATTACGATTGATGTGGATTTGCTGATTGAATGCTGCGCCGTCTTACGAATTTTCGATCAGATCACGTGTCCTGACCCGAGTTTAGAAGTTTTTACATATTCCAAAAAGCGCCACTAAAAAGTTTTTACTTAAAAAAAAGAAAATATGTCGCAAAAACCAAACACACAATAATTTTGACACAAAAGTAACAAAGCACAGTTTCACACCAATTATCGAGTGTGCAGGAAAGCGGCTGTCTCAACAACTTGAAATTCCAATTTGTCATAAAATGTATTACGCCAGACTCAAGCAACAAAAGCCTGGCTTGTCTTCGTAGTGCGCATTCTGTTCCTTGTTGCTACTTGGTTTCATTGTTGCGGGCTTGCGGCTTCATCCACAGGGCCGAGACGTACCGCGCAATTTGTCGGGCTTTCTTTTCACTAATTGGACTTTGATTTTGTATTTTGTTGGGGAAAAAATATTAATTGCTCTTTCGTGGAGAGGTTTATAAGTAAAACTAGATTGCGGTGGAAACATTTTGTTTATAAAGTGATTTGTTTACTGTTAGGTTTTTTACGGATTAAAAACATTTCATTTTGAGAGCCTTTTGGTGTACAGATCAAATCTTTCATTTTGAGAGACTTTTGGTGTACAGATCAAATCTTTCATTTTGAGAGACTTTTGGGGTACAGATCAAATCTTTCATTTTGAGAGACTTTTGGCGTACAGATCAAATCTTTCATTTTGAGAGACTTTTGGTGTACAGATCAAATCTTTCATTTTGAGAGACTTTTGGTGTACAGATAAAATCTTTCATTTTGAGAGACTTTTGGTGTACAGATCAAATCAGTTGTTTTTTGGCTTTTTTTAAACTAAAAATCGTATTTCTAAACGTGGAATTAATGTAACGTACTTTTGTTAATCAGTCAATCTACATTTAACAGAACAAATAATTTATTCCATTTGCAATTATAATACTAATTATAATACTAATATTGGGGCCGACAAATTTGAGAATTAACTATAAATAAGACGTAACATTTTAGACACTATGTCTGTCTTTAGACAAGTTATTGTATTTCAAGAAATAATTGGCTCTAGGCTATTTTAACATTTTATTCGTCAAATACATAGAATGGCTGAGTACACTTAATGCTGTATCCAAAATCCATATTATTTAACATTGCGAAATTTATTTCCAGTATTTTTCAAGAGGTAGGAAAACAAACAAGATTGATTTACTGATAGTAAACTTGTGGACATCAAACATTGTAACGGCGCGATGTTAACCTAAGAGTAAGGCGTGCCCATTGCGCAAGTAAGTTGGTAATACAATTTAGTTTTGTAAATTTACAAAAAATATGTAAGTTGATTTACGAACTGCTGTTGTAAATTTACAATGTTTTAAGTGCAATTCCACCAATTTATTGAAACTACTACATCGATATGAGATTTATAAATTATTTCATTCACAGTATCTCAGAATTTCGATTAAATTGTGTTCCTTAATATTGTTCCTTTAGCCTAAGTAAAAAAAAAGTTGCCATAGTTGATTTGAAATTTCACTCATGATTTGGTTTTGAAAGACGATTGTAATTTTGCACAAAAGCTTTTACAAATTTAGCGAATTTGCACATTAATTATAAAAAAACAACCGTGTCCTACGACAACATAGATATTACAGGTGCAGCGTTGTCCTGTAGGCTTGATGTTAGCCCCAATGTGCAATTCGACCGGTTATCTTCCAGGACCATGGCAATACCATTGTGGCTATAGAAACTGTTTAACCTATGCTCGCCTTTTACAAGTTGCCAAGTCCTATCTTTAAATAGCCTATTATACACAGAAGATCCACACAACAAAGAGGAGTTGCGTATATTTGATACCATACTGGTTTCGATCTACGTATACCTAAGGTACGTAACATTCATAGCCATATTAAATTTTGTACCGATTATTCGCCGCAATACAACCTTTTGTTTGTAGGCTACCCCTTTCTCATATTGTTTCGCACGAGTGGTTTCATCTGTTTGCTTAATCTAATTGCTACTCAGTCAGTGCGTGCATTCAACAGAACGAAATCATATTGCGAATTGAAAATTCATTCGTTAGCCTCCTCTGTTTATCGATTGGATAAACAGATGCATTTGGCTCGATTATTAAAGTAGCTTTATGTTCAGACAAGACCGTTTTCAAGCTATACCAGGAACAGTGCTATTTCAATTGCAGTTAAAGTATATTCAGGCTGCAGGCCTCTTAAATTCTCGTTAGGGTTGACACTAGGAGGCTGGACAGTAATATGAAGAAAGTCTGATTGTTATTCAACATAGTAAAATTAATAAACAGAAATAGCTAAAACTAAAATTTATGCGGGATTAGGCCCTATTTGAAGCACAAAACTTACTTTTGCATCAAAACTTTAATTTTCTCGCATACGAACAACATCTCCATTTCTAAAACAACTGACTCTGTCACAAGTGTCACTTTCATTTTTGACAACTTAAACGTAATGACCTATTAAAGAGTCAATTATATGAGGTTACCACAATAACAAAACTAAAAAAAAATGTGTGCGTGTACTAGCGTACACTCGTAAGAAGTGAAGAAGTGAAACTTCTTTATGAAGTTGTTTTTCAAAAAATCATTTACTATATGCAACTTTACAGAAATTGGTTAAATAAAGTTTATTGCCAATCCCTACTCCGCTGGAGAAAGTATACTTCGAATCACGCGTGGTAGGGATAAGAACAAAGATGGCGCGTAACGGAAAAATATGACGCGTAACGAAAAAATGTTACACATATTTTTTTTCCAACCCCGATAAAGAAGTTTCACTTCAAAAACTTACATATTGAAAAAATGTTATTGTCCCATATAATAGTATTAATATACAGGGAAGATTCAAATTCAAAACATATTTACTCACGTAGATATATACAAATATTCTTATATTTTTATGGACATATAATAAGTTTTCTAAAATATATTGAGGAGTCACCGTTAGACTCTTTGGTCTAAAATTTAAATTGCCCGGACTTTGAAAGGATCGGCCAAATTATAATAATATAATGAGGTGTATGATTAAAATATAGTAATGCATTTTGAGTGTTATTACCAAATTTTAATATTTACTTTTATAAACATGCATTAAAAACAGTCCGTAAAAATACTTGATTTGTTGTCACGCTAGGTCGTACTTAGTACGAGTCATGGCGTCACCAGCACGCGAATCTGACTGTTGTCAGTGGGAATCAGTTTGTTTTATTTACGTTATAAAAAGTATCTTCACGCCCATATCCCCGAAGAGGTAGGCAGAGGCACAACCAGGGCACCCACGACTAGCCGAAGATACTAAGTCCCATAATGGGATAGTGGCAAGCCTATCGCCAACCGGGCATGTTTCCAATCCCGACCAACATTTTTTTTATTAGAAAATTGGAAAAATCCAATCAAATTGGAAAAATCCAATTTTCTTTTTATTGGCCGACCCGGGATTCGAACCCGAGACCTCATGCAGTCAAGTCCAACACCCGGACTGCTCGACCACAGAGGCGACGTTATAAGCATGCATTTTGTATTTTGCGTCGGATGCAAATTTTGAATATTTTTTTTGCTAATTTTCAGTTTTTTCATAGATTGAAAGTGTTATTGATTCCGCACGGTTTCTCAAAATTTTACTGGTTATTTATATTTGACCCTGTATATAATATAAAATGTTACCCGGAGTTAAACTTACACCGTCTTATTAATAAACGTGGCGTAAATTACTCTAAGGTTCAACCTCGTCTCATAGTCTTTATTACAATATTATACAGACTATAATATCAACTTAATTTTACTCCTACCTTAGTCTAAGTTTATTAATAAGACGGACAGAGTACAATTTACATCATTCTTAAGTCTAGAGTACGTCTGAAGATTTAATTTTGTTAAGATGCTTAACATGAACGAGTGCGTAAACAAACTTTTTTTAACAATATTTTTTACAATACATTGTCTTTGTTCTTATACTCATTTTGACATTTTGTGGTCTGTGTGGTCTAGCGGTCCAGCTGTTGGTCTTGACTCCATGACGTCCCGGGTTGGGGAAAAAAAAAGAAAATTTTTCCAATTCCAAAAAAACGTTGCTCTCAATTGGATGTGCCCGGTTGGCGATAGGCTTGCCATCTATCATACTGTAGGACTTACTGCCTTATTTATAAAAAATAGTTAAGTAACCTCCTAAGCATTGCTTAACTAATCATTTGATTAAGCCTTAAGCATTGTTTAAAAATTTGTTATTCATAAAGATCATTTTGACAATGCTTAGTTAAATACTGTTTAACTTGGTAGGTTTTGGTAGAAATGTGGCTGTATGCGTATTTCTTTTGCTAAAAGTGGATCAAACAATTGTCATCCGTTGTCAAAATCGTTGTTTCTGAATACGGTGTCGGATATCTATAACCTCTTGCTAAAGAGTATTTATATTTCTACGATAAAATAGTCGTATTGTACAACAATAAAATTAAATTTATTAGAGTAAATAAAGTTGATGCAACATAGACACAAAACGTTTAAACTGATACACTGCATTTCAAAAATAATGTTTCTTAATGCATCTACATTACGTTACTAAGCTAAATATAAAATGATGTAATTTCTGTAATATTTTCCCCCGTGTTGGTTCGAGTTCCTTTGTAGAATAGACCATCTACCTTCCTGTTAGACTAACTGTTAGACTGTTAGCGCGTAAAAAGCGACCATAGGCTTACCGTCACTAGCACCGTGACAACTTACTAGGAGGTGAGTTTCGCAGCGACTCACCCGGATTGGTACCACCACCTTACCCATTTCTGCGTTAGCTCTTGCTGTTGAATTGTTCCGGTTCGTAGAATAAAGTAGGTATCCAGTAAACTTACTTTTGCTCGGGGCTTAACATGCCAGCCTCAGGTTGGAATCTCACCATTGCCACCTTTGGTGTCTCTAGGCGGCGTGAAATTCTCAACATCAGAAAATGTCTACTTTTTTGCTTCCAATATCATAACAAAATGCTCTGGAAAACTATTCGTTTCTTCATAGGAGTCATTGGCCATCTCCATAATAAAACATGTTATTACAGTCCTATATTGTTCCAAAATCCAGCATATCCCGTCCAATTTTGTCCACCCTTCACCGAAATCAAATATTTTAATGAATGTATTATAAAAAAAATCATAAGAATACACAAATAAGCCATTAAATGGCTAGTCGTTGCATTTTGTCAATGCACATAAAATCAGCTGTTTGAAATTTAGTCAGCCATTTTGTTGATTAAAATTTTAAACAAGGGTCCGAGGTTGCTTAAAGTGACAGCTATTTAAGAGTATATTTAAACAAATGATTAACTCTAAATAGCGTTTATGAATAAGAATTTTTTTAAACATTACTTAAATTGGTGATTAAAAGTTAAACAACGTTTATGAATAAGCCTGTAAGTGTTTTCAGCTAGCCGTTGGTTCCCTGGTTGTGTCTCTGCCTACCTCTTCGGGGTTATGGGCGTGAAGATACTTGCTTACTTACTTTCAAAAATGTAAAAATATTTTAGACGGATTAAGCGCCACTTTAAATTGTAAAACATTTAACATATACAATATATTCAATTTCATAGTACTATCAAATCTAAATCACTAGTTCAAATGAACTACAAATTCAGATTTTAGATAGCCTCAGTTTAAACTAGCACTTCCATTAAACGTGTGAATGGGTATACACAACCTTCGAAACAAAATGCGCGGGGATATTCAAAATGTTACATAGCGAAACAGGCACACTACTACATTACATGACGTTGTTTATTTTTGAATGCTAGTTTCAATTTTGATTAGAAATAACATTTCCCCCGTGTTAATTTTCCCCGTGTTGGTCCGGGCTCCTTTATAGAATAGACCATCTGCCTTCCTTTGCCAGGCAGCTCGTAAGAGGCGAGCATAGGCTTCCCGTCACTAACACCGTGACATCTGACTAGGTGGTAGAGTTTTGCAGTGACTCGCCCGGATTGGTACCACCGCCTTACCTATTCCTGCCGCCATAACGTCATGACGTGTTTAGTTCGGAGGGTAAGGTAGCCGGAAACTTACTTTTGCTCGAGGCCTAACATCCCGGTCTCTGGTTGACAACGCACCATTACCACCTTTGGTGTCTTTAGGCGGCGGAAATTTCTTACCATCAGGAAATCCGTCAGCTTGTTTGCCTTCCAATGTCATAAAAAAAAAACAAAGAAAATATTGCAGTACGTATGCATTAAACATTTTATTCCCGTGTTGGTCCGAGCTCCTTTGCAGAATAGACCATCAGCCTTCCTGCCAGGCAGCTCGTAAAAAGTGAGCATAGGCTTCAAATCAAATAATATTTATTAAACCTAGGTACACTTGTACACTTGTCGACGTCAAAACATAACAACAAACTATACAAAAATAATATTATTAAACTAAATTTTCACTTTGTTATTTGAGTTAATACGAGTAATTTTGTTTTTTATTGCAATACTTTTAGCTACTAGACATATTTGTTAAATGTTTTAGAATAATTTCTAACATACAATTGAAAAAAAAGATCAAAATTGTATGATTTTTCATCATACAGTTCATAATATAGTCTCTTTCTACTTATGCTTATGCTTACCGTCACTAGCACCTTGACATCTGACTAGGTGGTAGAGTTTTAAAACGACTTGCCTGGTTTATTACCACCGACTTACTTATTTCTGCCGTAAACGCTTACCGTTGACTACTTCCGGTTCGAAGGATGAGTTGCTACCGGCTACTCTGTCCTCCGGACTGAAACATAACAGAGTTATTAAGGCGGCAGGAATAAGTATTACGGTGAATCCCTACCTGAATAAGTTGCCACACAGCTCTACCACCAGTAGTCTTGTTGGTTACTGACCTTTATTTTTAACCAGTGCTCGCCTCTTATGAAGTGCTTGGCAGAAAGGCAGATGGTCTACTCAGCGGCGCCGAACCAATACGGGATTTATTTCCCTAAATTTTTAGTTTTGAATGTTTTGCCTCTTCTAAATCATACCGCCTTTAAAATCTTGACGACCTAAGCTCGGACTTACGCTAAAATCAACGCTTTTAGGAATGAGGTCCACAATAATGAATTAATGTGAAGGAAGCAAGACAGGTTTGTCAGGATCGTGAGGTCTGGCACTCGATACTCTCTGCCTACTCCGTAAGGGAGTTGGGGTGAAGATATGTATGTATGTGTATGTATGTAGGTCCACAATAAGTGCCGTTCCCAGGATAATAATGATGAAATGTTTAACCCAGTTTTCACTTTTACATAAATGGTAGTTCTAAGTATGTTATTTTTTTCACCTTAGCGTTTCAGTTCAAAATTCGAAAACTACTGTTATTAAGTCCTGTATTTATTATTCAATGCCTGCGCCTATCGGGAATCAAAGCCGAAGCCTTAGGATTGGTGAAGTTAGGCGAGCACTCTAAACCCTGAACTCATGCGGATCCTAAGAGAGAATTACTTTCATATTATTTTCCTAATCCCAAGTGCACCAATGTTTCAAGACGAACGTGATGTTCACGAACAAACAAGACAGTTGAGTCGAGATGAGAAGAAAACAAAGTGATTCGTGGAATATACTATATGTGAGATTTTATTGCATTAACGAAATTCCAATGGGACTTTGTAAGCGGTTTGAGAGTGTTTTTCCTCTATCAATATTTCCTGGAGCTACTTAAAGGTGTTTAGCCGTGCGACGTTATGCCGAAGCCGACAATATGGTTCCTTGTTGCGGCGCGCCTTGAACAAAGTTGGCATAGAGCCGCTATTATTATCAATTTTTAGTTTCATTATTTACTACTCTGTCATAATATAATAGAATATTTTAATGAACGTTATTGTACACAAAATACACTAAAACAAAACTTAGAAATACACAAAGGCAGCCTTACCGCTAAATTAAAGATCTCTTCTAGTACAAAGAAAAGGAAGTTTCAATACGATAGAGAAATGTTGTGCAATATTGCTCATAACGCAAAAAAAGCACAAAAAATAAACAATAGGTTAATATTATGGGAAAAATTAAAAAAAAAGGAACATTTAAGCCAATTCTTTTTTTTTCATTGAAGCATATTCGCTTTTTACTGAATATATTACTGAAGGTTTGGTTTGCTTTAACTGAATAATCGTGATACTTACCAAATTTCACAAAATTATTTAATGTGTATTAATTGGTTACAAGAGAAATCATTCTAATTGATTTTTTGATTTAGTATAAAGACTGAGTCTTGTTTAATTTTTTCATTCGTTTTTTCAGGGATTTACGGCTAAGTGCCATAACGCTTGAAAAAATAGCACTTTGTTTGAAAACAAATATTAAAACCGTCATAATAGATATTCTATTACCTATTTACTTGTTAATTAAAAAAATAATATTCCTGGACAAGTTACAAAAATCGAATCAAACCAAGTACGCAAGTTAATTGCGTGTGTTATGGGTGTAAGTCAACAATAATGATACACATAATTACTCGACTAACGAGGCAGTCAAACTAATAATTCTATTAAGTAACTGTTTGCGTGTACTTTTTTCTTCATAATATTGAATTAATAATATATTATTATGTTCATTTGTTTTATATATGCTAAGAAGGGAAAAAAATAAAAATTTTATGACGTTAAAATTTAGGAATCTTCATAGTTTTCTCTGTTTCATTTTCCATTTACTCGTTCCGAGTTATCTTTATCCTTATAGTAGATACAGTTTAATTTAATATGCAGCCGGAAAGTGGGTTAAGATGATGCTAAACATTATACAAGTCGGTTGACATGGTTTCTTAAAAACTGATCTTCGTCTTAGCGTTAAGTCCACTTGTAACTTTAGAACTTTTAAACCCAGGATCTACTTTCTTAATGGTCTTTGACATCCTGGTTTATTGGTACATGTCTCCCAACTCCACGACACCTCGATAGCCTATTTTAGACTTTGATTGCCTGAGGTTTTAAAACGTTTATCCGTTTGTTGCTTACATATACGAAATGTTTCTACTGATTATAGATTAAGGAAGCTTAAAACGGTATTAATTTAATTGTGCCTATGTTTTTTTTATGATATTGAAAAGAAGTTAAGTAGAGCAAGCAAAGCAAAAGTAAGTTTACCGGCTACTTTACCCTTAGAACCGAAACACGTCATGACGTTATGGCTGCAGGAATAGGTAAGGCGGTGGTACCAATCCGGGCGAGCCGCTGTGAAACTCTACCGCTTAGTCAGATGTCACGGTGCCAGTGACGGCAAGCCTATGCTCGCCTTTTACGAGCTGCCTGACGCCCATATCCCCGAAGAGGTTGGCAGAGGCACAACCAGGGCACCCACGACTAACTGAAGACACTAAGTCCCACAATGTGATAGGTGGCAAGCCTATCGCCAACCGGGCAAAAATCAAATCCCGAGCAACATTTTTTTATAAGAAAATTGGAAAACCCCAATTTACTTTTCGTTGCCCGACACTGGATTCGAACCCGGGACCTCAGCAGTCAATTCTAACACCTGAACCGCTAGACCACAGAGGCGAGAAGTTATGGAATAATATATAGTAACCCAATTAACCTAGATTCAAGATGGTCTATGATGATGATGAGCACGGGATCCAGATTAACAAGGTAACATAAAGGGCATTTAAATAAATAAATAGGCGTAGGTAGCATATGCTATAGGCATAGATGCAGGAAAATTAACAAAAAAAGTAAAGTTCTCAGTTGGCAATTCACTATTACGTATTTGGGAACAAAGAGAAAAGCCTATCTTTATAGGGCGAGCATACTAAATAAAATTTAAATAAACGTGACACATGTCAAGTCTCTTTTGAATGTTGAAAACCCCAACATTCAAAAGAGACTTGACTTGACTTGACATTGATGTTTGACATTTTTTTTTTCTTTTTTGACAAATAACACAGCATTTGTAACATTAATAGTCTGTCCTGAAGGGGCTTTTTACGCGCGTAGGCCTAGTCGAAATACTATTTATAAAATTCAAAATATATTATTGATATGGGTCTATAAAATATTCTTGGGACACATCTACATAATTCTAAAAACTATCACTAGATCGAAACGCGGATACTACATATTACCCTTTCAAATCGCACGATTGTTTGGCTAAAACGTTTGTAATAAGCGAGATTGACATTCGCGGCTAACTAACTAAGGTTTCGAGATACTCGACCATCATTGAAGCATCCAGAACTAATGATGAAGTCAAAAAAGAGTAGAATAATTACTTATTTCAGATAGACCGTACTATTTGTAATGCGGTATATGGACGCAACATAACTCGCTACGCGTGCAAAACGCCCTTTACGGACGGGCTGATCCTAATTATCTGCTTGTTGGCCCTTGAAATGCAAAAATGTTTCCGACTTTACTTCACTGTACAATGCAGCAGTAAAGTTAATGTACAGCCATATTTGTTCAGAATAATTAATTTCCATTAAATAATGGCTCTTAATATATTAATCGGTAAATGAAAGACCTATTGTCTGCAACAGTTTGCATTATTAAAGGGGCATAGTTAATTGAAGTCACAATGTTACGTAATGTGGTACTAGCCAACGCTCGCAGATTCCCCTGAGTGGCGTACAATGAAATCGATACTAATAATAAACAGTAAAAGAGAGAATTCCGTACATTGAAAATATTTAAAAAAATAGGTGAAGGCAACTAAAAATGGGCAGTAGCATTTTAGAATTTTTGTTTCTGTACCTCG
Organism: Calephelis nemesis; assembly: GCA_002245505.1. Classification (NCBI taxonomy): domain Eukaryota; kingdom Metazoa; phylum Arthropoda; class Insecta; order Lepidoptera; family Riodinidae; genus Calephelis; species Calephelis nemesis. The sequence goes on along the minus strand of NJDD01002015.1, from coordinate 175,251 downwards.
CACGTTCGTGTGTGAATTTTGAAGAAGATTATAGGCTACTTTTTATCCGTTTACTAAAAGGTTTCCCGTGGGAGAGAGCTAAAAGTCAAAATAGACATGGGGTCTTAATTCAAAAGCGAGTAATTCGTTTATATTCATTTTTTTTGGTAGGGTTGAAATATTTTACAAATAATCCAGTAGACCTATCAAGGTCATAGGATTTGCAGTTTTAAAAAATTAAAGACATATATAGCTCAGGGTACCTTAAGTTAAGCCTAAAACCCGGAATGTGCAGGAATATTCACTTAACCATACCTAAACAGGAATGTCCTCAAGCCAAGTCCTTGAATAATAGACAGGGGGTTTACGATTACTGCAGACCTTGCTATATAAAACTAAAGAAATAAAGCTTTATGTCAATAATAACAATAATTAGTGTCGATTTCTCCCCACGCACACATATACACTCTCATTTTTTATATCTAATATTATTTGTTCATTACTATAATTAACAAAATTATAATTTATTTTCTTAATTAAACTAAAAACAAAATTGCTATTAATTTGGATTTTTTTCAAGACATTAGAAGGCAAACAAGCAGACGAATTCCCTGATGGTAAGCAATAAGCAACAAAGATGGTAATGGGTCGTACCAACCTAAGGCCGGTTTGTAAAGCCTGGCGCATAGAAGATAATAAGTTAAATATAAACAAAGTCATCTTTGCTAAAAAGCCGGTTGCTCTCAGTAGATATCCATACATCGCGCATGGTCATTGAACTCAAGGAAGTACCTAAATATAGAATAATAAAAGTGCTGGAATTTGTTGATAATTTATTTATTGAAAATTCAGGTCTAATTTTTACTACTTTATTAAATATTCAGAACAACCAGCCACACTTTTGAACTGTACACATTGAAGATATTACGTATTTCAATAATTTTATAACATTCAAGTTAAAATCACGTACAATTAAAATTGGATCATAGATACAATCTTAATCTTCAGAGAGTGGTGTAAGGGGCGCTCGGGTGACAGTTTAAGCTGAGAACGAAGGCCACACAGAACGATTCAAGCTCACATGATCCCCCAACTGAAACCTTAATGGCCACCCGACTATTAGCTTGAGACCACACTCGTCCGAGCTATTTGAACCAACTTAATCTAGGCTCAAGGAGATTTCAGCTGCACTTATTCCTACCGAAACGTTTAAGTTTAAGTCTAATGAGTTTTCTTTCGTAGGCGATAATTACTTTAATTGGCTACTTATTGACAGTAATACTCTATTTATATAGTTGCTAATTGCTCTTGGCTGCTTATTATGCTGGGTGCAGATAGAACAAATAATGCCAATGAAAGCTAAGCGTAAGTCGGACTTCCTTTTCATTTCCGTAATGAGCCAGCAAATAGACCGAGAGTTAAGAGTCTTTTAGTTGGTGTTTGTTGAATTCGAAAATTCACCACAATGTCCCAATTATTTCCATAAGTGATTTTTTTTAATGAATTAAAACAAAAGTTTACACTTTTATATGAAGAAGTATTTGTGATGTTTTATGTTTCACATATAATTTGTTATTTAAATAGCCTACCATTTTTAGCTTTTTATAATATTACCAGGGCTAAAATTTAAATAAATAATAAAACTATTTGGAAGTTATACCAAGTGCTGACTATAGAAAATATCAAATTGATCGAAAATGTGTATTACATGATTTTCTGAGATTTATTTCTTTAGTTTTTGGCACTAGCGTTAACATTTTCCATTCAGCAAATAGTTAAGTATCTTCACACCCATATCCCCAATGGACTAGGCAGGTGCACAACTAGAACACCTACAACTAGCCGAAGTCCTACAATGTCAATGGCAAGCCTAACCCCAACCGGGCATATATCCAATCCCGAACAACATCTTTTTTATTAGATAATTCGAAATACCACATTTCCTTTTTGTTGCTCGTTTACCATTTTGCCATTAGTAAAGCTAAAATTCGCATCAAGTTGAATCGGGTTAAATCGGGTTCAAATTATTTAAAAATAATCATAAGTCGTCAAAGAAAGTCATGACAGGGCGACAGAGAGTCAAGTAAAGCGGTGTCCTCATTACACAAGCTCATGCAAAAAGATTCGGCGTCAACGACGAAATACGTGAACATGATTCACTAATTTCTTCATGGTTATTTCAATAATGCAATTTTACTGAGCAAAATTGTACAAAATGAAATCAAAATAGACTAATTTTACTCGATATATCTATATATGTAAAAAAAGTGGTGTTAGTTACACTATTTATAACTCAAGAACGGCCTAACTAATTTTGGTGAAAATTGATAGGGAGGTAGCTTTGAACCAGGAGAAGGACAAAGGATACTTTAAATCCTGTTAGATTGTGAGGAAACTGGTAAAAACAATATTTTATTTTTTTCCATACACACTGAACGGACGAAACGAAGGTCGCCGTAGCAGCTATCGCTAAATGTGTTGGTAAGCTCATAATTTACGAACAACATTAACGCAAGCTAATTCATTCTGACTAATTATTTTTTCACTGTGCTAGTAATTATCAGAAGGTCTCTTATGAAGAGAAAACAACCAAACAAACTTGCTGTGCTCGTGACTTCGTTCGCGTGGAATTTAACAAAAAAGTCTAAAATAAAAGCGCCCTAACTCCCTTTTACAAAGATAGATAGATAAGATAGAAAGAGCTGCCAGTGAAAGTCCGTCAACATCAGTCGTGCCGTTTCAGAGATTAGAGCAAATAGACAGATAATTACAGACACTAGCACGATGTTGATCAAAATTTATCTAGGACATTTTTGGAACCATTTGATATCTTTTGTCAAGTTACACAAATTGAATCTAACCCCAAAGTAAGCAATTTATATGCTTGTGTTATGGGTGTTAGTCAACGATACTAATACATAGAAAAATTAAATACAGACCGGAATAAATTTAATAAACACCCAGACCCCGAAATGAAGACATTTAAATGTTTGTAGCACAAATGCCTGCCCCCGTCGGGAATCGAAACGGAGCCTCGCGGTTGATTGGTGTAGTTAGCCGTGTACGCTAGCCACCCGATCAACGAGGAAATAATAATTATTTTAAAACAATTGTGACGTGGTACCAGTGGTATAGTTAAAGTCGGTTTTGCAGTTTTGCTCCTCTTAATTTAATAATTAACTTAATGGGTAACCGGTAAATTTACGCAATACCCCTTAACATCCCAGCTTCAAGTTGGCAACGCACTGTCTGTCTGTACGCAAAGTGTATTTCTTAACGAAAAACCCAAATGCTTGTTTGCCTTCAAAAACTGTAAAACCTTTCCTTCTACAATGAAATTACAAAAAGACAAATTTTCGGGCTCCACAATGCAGGTGAACATATATTCATGAGGCTATTGTAGTCGCCCCAGCGATGTCACGACACAAAGGCAGGGTCCATGAGAATACCAACGATTATAGGACAAGAAGATTAGTGTGGTGGATCTATTTCGGGAAATATGTCAAGATGTAATGTTATTTAGGTCATTTTGATTAAAAAATACATATTTATACTGTATTTGTTTTAATACCTGTATCTTAAGTCGATAAATTAATCATAAGACACTGCCGGTTACAAGTATTGTAAATAACTTCATATCAATTGGCTGTTGTTATATATAAAACTAGCTGACCCGGCGAACTTCGTACCGCCTTAGCGTAGCAATGATAGAAGAATAGTAGAAACTACTTTATTATGTATAGCTGACCTATCTTACGTATGAGTACCTATTCAATTTGAGCTGCAAAATTAAATGTATACTTTTCAATATTTCTGAGATATTTAATTAATATTTTTTTCCGTAAGAACCTTCTCCTAATAATGACAAATACAACAAAAAAAGAATTAGTGAAATCGGTCCAGCCATTCATGCGTGATGCCGTGACCAAGAAAAACGGGTTTTATTTTTATATATATAGATGACAACAAGGAACATAAAATTAAAAAAACAATTTCAGATAAAATCTAACAATAATTTAGTTAGAACCATCTCGATTAAGCCAGCTTTCGAACGGAAAATTAGCATCGAAATGAGTCCATTGGTTTAGCAGCTGTAATTGCACAAACAGTAACAGTAAAAAAGTAAAACTCGCTACAGTACTTCCTTTTTTCTTCGCGGCTAATAAAACTAAAATTTAAAATATACCGACCTAACTTCCATCACACCATCTCGACCACGTCAGCTTTTAAATAATTCCGCTTTGAAATTCGTCCATCTTTTCAAAAAATATTATGCCACAGACGCACACACTCAGACACATCAAACTTATAAAACCCTTCTTTTCCGCCGGAAGTTAAAAAATAATAATATAAAAAAAACGTATCTTCAANNNNGAGGTAGGCAGAAACACAACCAGGGCACCCACGACTAGCCGAAGATACTAAGTCCCACAATGTGGTAGGTGGCAAGCCTATCGCCAACCGGGCACATTTCCAATCCCGACCAAAATTTTTTGATTAGAAAATTGAAAAAATCCAATTTGCTTTTTGTTGGCCGACCCGGGATTCGAACCCGGGACCTCATGCAGTCAAGTCCAACAACTGAACCGCTAGACCACAGAGGCGATAAGCACTTTTATCTACTTTAAAAATAAATAAAGTATGGAGTAACGGTAGTGAATATTATTTTACTCTAGTCATGCCAAAAGTTGTACTTATTATCAACACATATTAATCACATAAATCTGATTGCGTTTGTCTGTGATTGAATCTTATCATCTTTTCTATCAGTGTTATTTATCACTTTGCTAATAGATAGCAATGTGATAAAAAGCAATAGTTTCATTTTGAACCAACTCTGAAAAGGAGGAGGTTATCAATTTGTCTATGTTTTATGTTTAGGAAATCACTGCACGTATTATGAATTGATTTTGGTAAGTATGTTTTTGTATGGTAGTAAATTTTGTCCTTATCCCAACGTTATTGTATGGAAGCGATAGTTAAGTATGTAAGAAAAACATGAAAGTAGGATAAATGCGATCGAAATGAGAGCGCTACGGAAAATCTGTGGTGTAACGCTCGCTGACCGCATTCGTAACTGTGAGATCCGAGAAAGAGTGCGATTGAAAGAAAGTATTGGTGTTAAAACGCAAAAGGGAATGCTCCGCTGGCTCGATCATGTGGAAAAAAAGACAGATGATATATTGACAAAGCAGATATACAATGCGAATGTGGATTAATGTAGGTACCCAAGGAGACCAAGGTTGACATTTCACGATCAGATCACTCGCATATTATCCGAGGGTGGAGTCAAGAGTCTCCTAAACCGGCGTGTTTGTATGAAAAGGGTAATGAACGTGAAGGAAGCCAGACAGGTTTGTCAGGATCGTGAGGCCTGGCACTCGATACACTCTGCCTACCCCGTAAAGGAATTGGCGTGAATGTATGTATGGTAGTATATGTTTCAGGGATAGTCCCATATAAATTTGAGTAAAATCCGCAAAGTTGTATTATGAAAATGGATAGTTTTTGTGTATACTATTCGACTAATGATTTTTGAATTACATCTTCTTGTATGATATATTGTATATTATATTATATAGGTTATCCCTATTTGGCAACATGCCTGCATGGATGGATCAAATTTGCTAATAGTTTTTTATTCGTATTAGTCATTGTCAGGAGAAGATTCATATTAAAAGATAAACTAGGAAAATTGCGGGGAAAATAGGATTTTTTTTTCAAACAGAATGTCAGTAGCTATCAATGTAAAGTGGTAAGAAGTTCACCGGGTCGGTTAGTTACACATAACTTTTCATGGTCCTCCACGAAATCGTGTCAAAAAAAACAACAAAATCGCAAT
>NJDD01002015.1:141467-155682 GCA_002245505.1 Calephelis nemesis | reverse complement strand
CCGCCACAAACACCGTACATACGAGGCGTACACTAGTAAAATACAGTTAGTTAATCCTGAACATTATTACTCCTGATTTGAATATCTTTTTTCTTCATTTCTTCTAACGGATCAGATAGTAGACTCTCTCCTGCTGAACATAACCTTAGATTAATTGTTGAGCCCCTTAATCTTAAGATTTAACTACTAAACTGGAACTAGCCTTAAGGTTATTGATATTAGGCGTAAGATTTCCCCACATGTCGTATCAACAAAAGAAACTAATAATGTCAAACTTTCGTAGGACAGAAACCTGATCAACTGGTTTAGGAAGTAGTGCATAGAAGTATACCCTGACAAAAGTGCAGCGGTGCTCTTTAATCGAGGTCGTAGTTCAGACAAACGCATAAGACCCAGTCGTTCTAGAAACCATCTAGATGCTCCACAGAATAATCCCAGAATCCAGAATAATAAAAAAGAAAACACAAAACACTTAGGGATTACTCTACTAATACATCAAAACGCAGCCTCGGCGTGAGAGTTTCAGAAAATTGTATGATATAACTTGGTTTCTTCTGAGTATATATTTTTGGACGCTCGAGGAGCGCACACGCCACGCCGATTAACGTCGAGGTCCAGGTCTGATTCTCAACAGGGCCAGGCATTTGTGTGAAGAATATCTAGATCCTACTTTTCTCTGGTCTGAAGAATCTCTTGAATCTCGATGTCATGCGAATCGGAAATTGGAATCGTTTATGTCATTTTAGGTGCTTTTGGACTCAGTACTATAAAGCGGATTATTAACATTTAGATACAAATAATTTCAACGAATCTGATGAAACAATTTATTGTTTACTGTTAACTAAAGGTTAATTATTTGCCAGGGCCACTTGCACGTTCCTGGGTTAAGAATTTAACACTAAGTTAGCGTCTAACTAGGATTAAATTACCTTACATTTGACAGTTTAACTCAATATTAACTGTAACCCGGGAATGTGCAAGTGGCCCTAAAGTGTTTAAGAGTACCTAAAATGACATATCGATTTCAATTTCCAATATTGCATGAATCGAGCTTCAAAAGTGACCCCACTTGTATGGGCTTTTATTAATAAATTCCGGTAGCTATCTATTTAAATATTTCTACGTATTGGTGTTGTTGACTGATAAACAAAGCACCAGTATATTTGCTTGCATTAGGTTAGATCAAACTATGTTTTTGAAGCCAGGTATATATAATTACTAGCTGCACCCCGCGGTTTCACCCGCGTAAGTCCCAATCCCTCGGGAACTCCGGGATAAAAAGTAAATTATTCTGGGTCTTCAGCTACCTACATACCAAATTTCATCGTAATCGGCTTTGTAGTTTTTGCGTGAAAGAGTAACAAACATCCATATATCCATACATACAAACTTTCGCATTTATAATATTAATAGGATTGTACTTACAATAAGAGTAATAAAGGATTACTAATTATGATAAAAAGAAAATTAATAAACTGCATAACAAACTAACGTCGATTATAAGTCCAAGTGTACAAAAGTTCGTATCTTCGCCATTTATTCTAGGATACCGTCACCAGATCCTGATCAATGGGACCATCTCGGAAGCACTCTCTTTCAAATAAAAAATAAATAAATCGGTTTATAAATGAGGGAAAAATCGATTAACACGTAAAAAATATAATTGGGTAGTCAAACGTATAACCTCTTCTTTTTGCGAAGTCGATTAAAATAGGACCTTACCTCGCCGCGACTACACTTGCAAACCTGATTTACCAAACGAGACGATGGGATTATCACATCCCGACAAAAGGCTTGATAATATAAAGTAAATAATATCTGTAATGTTTATTTTATAGCGAATGTAGATATACTGATACCGAGATCCATAAAAGTGTAGTAATACTCTCAGGGAGATGTAACAAACGGCAGCGCGGAAGTAGGCTGAATAATTGAGAGAGTATAGTCCCCGCGTGCCGGATCGTCCCGCCAGCCGATCAATACGAATGTACTCCGACCATGTTTAGAGCTACAATATACTTGCCTATGTTTTAACCGAGTCCAAAAAAGAGAGAAAAGGAGGTTCTTAATTTGACAATAAGTTTCCAAAACTTTTCTAGTTTTGTTACGGGATTACTCAGCAATTAACAGACCGATTTTGATGGTTCTTTTTTTGAAAGATAGGCCGTAATTTTGAGATGGATATATTTATTTTTATATGATCCGACAAGTTGTTTAAAAGATAGAATAAAATTTCGTGACAGTCCCATATGAATTATATCATGATACGACAAGTGGTTTTTGAGTTATATTAAACAATGCATTATTATGTATAACCCAAAACCATTCATAGGATTTTGATAAAATGTGAGTGGGACTATTTAGGAATCAGTATAGTAGGGGAGCCCAAGAGCAATTGTTGCACTCAGGCGAGTGACAGTAAGAAATTGGAGATTCCGTGTATCGTGGTTATACACCTATACTATGTATCACACTATATACGACGTACACGTATGTACACTATGTATCAAGAGGCACGCGTGTAGTCTGTCAATTTTTTTAGCACGACATAATACTCGAGGATGTCAGATTGAAGTACGGCATAATATGCCAATAAGTACATTTTTTAAATTATCTCCTGATTAGAAAAAGATGTACGAGAGTAGCAGGGTAAGAAAATTTCAAAAACCAAGTTCATTGTCTATTACGGCGATTAGTCTGACATATTTCAGCCATCGAAGACACTTAAGGCATGTACATTATTAATATTTGATCAGCTCACCTATGATCAAGGGACAGCTCGTTGATCTTCTACATACTCAAGACACAGCTAAAAAGAAAAACGCAACATCCACATGGTCCCTATGATGCTGAATGTTACTACACAATAAGCGTCGCGGACTTCCTTACTATTTCCTATCTTTCGGAAAAAAGAATTATCAAGTCACGCCGTGCTACTACTTTTACTACGCTTAATTAATAATTGTGTGGTTTTTTTTTTATGACATTGGAAGGCAGACAAGCAGACGGGTTTCCTGATGGTAAGAAATTCCCGCCGCCTAGAGACACCAAAGGTGGTAATGGTGCGTTGCCAACCAGAGGCTGGGATGTTAGACCTCGAGCAAGAGTAAGTTACCGGCTACCTTACCCTCCGAACCGGAACACGCCATGACGTTATGGCGGTAGGAATAGGTAAGGCGGTGGTACCAATCCGGGTGAGTCGCTGCGAAACTCTACCACCTAGTCAGATGTCACGGTGTCAGTGACGGTAAGCCTATGCTCGCCTTTTACAAGCTGCCTGGCACAGGAAGGCAGATGGTCTATTCTACAAAGGAGCCCGGACCAACACGGGGAAAATTCACGTGGTAAGACTAGTGGCACAACTGACCATTAAGGAAGGCGTTTATCATTTATTAAGTATGCCTATTTGATTTTCGCCAAATTGGCGCGAATAGCTGTAGTAAGAGTGAAGCCAGTATTCATGAAACTAATATTAGAGAAGGGACATATTAAAAATATGAAAGCAAGGACATTCAAAAGTCCTCATATTTTTGAAGAAAGAAACACTTGTACGCATTTAAAAGGAAGCTTTAAATCAACCTAAAGAATAACTGTCATTTTGCACTGGAAGTACGTCTTACATACAGTGATTAGACAACTAGATAAGTAAGACGAAACGAACACAGCGATTTCAAAAGTTGTACACTGGTTTATATATTTAGACATAAATATTCTTTTTTTTAATTAAAAAAAATAGATGTATTAAATTTTTTATGCCCAATATGAGGAAAGTAGAAACCAATATACAACTTAATGGGAACAAGCTGAACCTTGTAGATTCCACAACTTTTTTAGGGATTACAATATATAAAAGTTGCAATCGGGCCCGCACATTGAAAAACTCATAATAAGACCGTATTGGTCCGGGCTCCTTTGCAGAATAGACCGTTGCCTTCCTTGCCAGGCAGCTCGTAAAAGGCAAGCATAGGTTTACTGTCACTAACACCGTGACATCTGACTAGGTGGTAGAGTTTCGCAGCGACTCGCCCGGAATGGTACCAACTCCTTACCTATTCCTGCCGCCATCACGTCATGACGTGCTCCGGTTCGGAGGGTAAGGTAGCCGGTTGACTTAATTTTGCTCGAGGCCTCACGTCCCGGCCTCTGGTTGGCAACGCACCATTACCACCTTTGGTGTCTCTAGGCGGCGTGAATTTCTTATCATCAGGAAATTCGTCTGCTTGTTTGCCTTCCTACATCATAAAAAAAGACAGCTCAGCGGCATACGCCGTTAAAAAAAAATAAAAAGTTTACTGATGCATGCATCACAAGGACTAACATTTTAATTATTTATACGGAATACTCACGATCTCTTTTTATTTTATTTGTCGATATTTTCGTCCCTCGCATGACTAACTGTCCTATCTCAGTTTAGACAATTTCCAGAAGCCACGCTTTTTCAGTTTGGTAATTTTGAGTTTCTAGTTAAACTTTAGAGAAATGTCAATAATTCGAGAATCAATGATCTTACAATTACGTGGGTTAGAGAAATTGTAGATAACAAATTCAAGAAGATATTTTTAGTCCTAAGTCCCAACTCAAATCGCCGAATTAATGAGATAGGACAGTTAGTAATGCGAGGGACGTTTTAGCCTAGCTGCATAGGCCGTAGTCACGACAGTCCCTTATAAATAATTAAAAATATTAATAATACGCGACGATTTAAATTTAAAATCTTATATCACAAGGATTGTTTATTTTAGTTATTTTACAGAACAATATAATATATATAGGATTTGATGGTTTAAAAACATTTTAAAAATTTTGGAAGTCAAACAAGCAGACGGATTTCTTTAAGGAAAGAAATTCACGCTGTCTTGAGTCACCAGAGATGGTATTGATGCGTTGTCAATCTAAAGGCAGGATGTTAGGCCTCGAGCAAAAGTAAGTTAAACGGCTACCTTGTTTTCCGAACCGAAATAACTCACCGGCAAGCGGTGACATTATAGCAGCAGGAATAGGTGGTACCATTTCGAGCGACTCTCTCACCTACCACCACCTCTACCACCTAGCCAAATGTCTTGGTGTTAATGAAGGTTAGCCTATGCTTACAAGCAGGCCGGACCAACTAGGGGGATTTTTTATTCGAAATTAAATTTAGATTTTACACTCCACTATCTATATCTACTTTTTAGTAGCAGTGGAGTACTCTGCAGCAGATATATCTCGGATTAGTACCACGGAGTCGGATTTGTTGCATATTGTCAGTACTCGTCGTTGCCTTGTTCCCTACTGGATGATAAAAGTAAATCTAAGCGACACTTATCATGATTGTGATATTTCTCATCGTTATGTTATATCCTAAAAAAACTATAAGACGAAAATAAAACCAAAATGTAAATTCTTCTGCGAGGGCTGATACATTTTATGTTCAAAGGAAATGAGGTTATTTCCAAACGCGAAAAATATCATCCACGATAATATTATCACAAAAATCTTACCCTAAAATTCGCTCCAGTCGATATCGTTGTCACCTTTTCAATTTGGCATCAAAGGCATCGTCAGATCGCTTTCCATGTCCTAATTAGCAGATTCCCGGTTCGAAGCCCGTTCGTCTGGAAGTTATTGTTTATTGGCAATAACTCCACCGCTCTGGAGCTCGAAGAGGCTACTGGTACGGAAAATTGGAGCAAAATCCTGTGTTGTGGCGCTTCGTTCACATTCATATGAATCTTATTTTGATAACCGTATAGCTAATAAGACTGCTATCTTCAACCGCTTCTTCTATGTCCATTGTCCATTGAGGACACATTGGAGGATCTAGATTTGCTAATCATCTAGGATTGCTAATAATATAAACTAATGCTTTAAAGCTAAAGAGTTTGTTTATTTGTTTGCTTAGTTGAATGCGCTAATCTTAGGAATTAATGGTCTGATTTGGTAAATTATTTCAGTGTTAGATAGTCCTTCTATCGAGAAAGGCTATAAGGCTACATGTAATCACGCTAAAACCGAAGGAAAATGTTTAAAAATCGAATGCGTTTTTCCTATTGCGAATTTCCACTGCATGGGCTGTTTAAATGGTTATTTTCTCTATTGTATGACATAATTGGTCCCTTTAAAAGTTCTAAAAAAGTCCGTGACAACATATGTCTATCTTTCAATGTTCGCTCATTAGAAAACAAAAATAAAAATAAGTATACGCAGAAGTACTTTGAAATAAAATTCGTTTACTTTTTTTGAAAATAACCTATAATCAGAACGATATGAGGTTATAAGACCCAATACTTATTCACCTATGTAAACGATGCCGCGGGTTAAAGTTATAGTTAGCCCAAAGTAATTATTCCACGCGGACGAAGTTACGGGCAGGCGTTAGTAAATATGTATATGGCAACGGTTTTGTGTTTCGTATTTTGTATGTGAAAAGCTCTTCTAAAAGCTTTTGTTTAAATTTGATTCTCTCTGTGGTCTATCGATCCGGCGTTGGGTGCTTCATGAGTTTAATTTCTGGGCAATCGAAAAAAATGAGTTTTTTCAACTATTAAAAATTTATTAACAAAATTAAATATCTTTGCCTGGGTTTGGCAAATATAAATATGTGCCCGGTTGGCGATAGGTTTGTCCTATTCTCATTGTGGGACTTAGTGTCTTCGGCTAGTCGTAAGTGCACTGTTTGAATCTCTGCCTACCACTTTGCAGATACGGGTGTGTAGTTACTTTTTTTTTCATTTATTTTTTTAAGTTATTATGATGGATGAATTTCAGCATTATGAATAAATATTAAAATATTCATATCTATGCTTCCATAGTAATTTGATGTATGGGAAAATAAATTAATACTAATGCAAAGGTTTGTCATATTCTCTGTATATTTGATTGATACGCTTTTACGGCTAAAACTGCTGGACGGATTTTAATTAAATAAATTTTATAAAATAAACATGGGTAAATCTCCGAGTTCTAAGAAAGGCTATTTAAAAAAGAAGGGTTATTTTTTGAGGAATATAATTTTTATTAGGTATATTTATAGGAACCATTTCGAATACGACAAATTTCAAACAACTATAATTTTAATATTTTTAAAGTTATACTACCACAGATTCTATACTTCTTATCGTCGGAGCTTGGTGGAATTCCATTCTTAATGTAATTTATTTAAAAACACTTGTACTTTCCACAATATATTTTATTATTTTTTATTTTAGTATTTAGCCAACCGGTTTCGCTATACAAGCATCATCATATACACAAGATATACACAAATTCATAACTCAAATGATTCTCAAAACATTTCGCTGTTTTCTTTACAACCCACCTAAATATTAAATGCAAAATGAGCTACGTTTACGCTAAAAGTTTTAAGTTGGTTGTAAAATTACTCTCCCTGCTTATGAATATTTGAAAGCGTACTCTAGTTTTCTTTCAAAGTTAAACTATCGAAAAACTACATAAAATGCGCGCAGGTGTACAAATAGAATATGAAATAAATATTCATATTCTCGAGTGTTGCTTCAAAATTACAACGCCGTGCTTAGTAGTTTTATGCATAAAATTTCCGAGCTATCTAGTTACAAAGTATACTCGTTTTTCTGTGTTTAAAAAGATAGGGTTGTTATGCTATTACATCCATAATAATATTATAAATGCATTATTCTGTCTGTCTGTTTGTGTGTCTATCTATTGCGCTTGGCTAAACCACTGAACCGTTTTTTATTAGATTTAATACTCACATAGCTAAATGTCTTAGTGCAAATATAGGCTTTTATTTTTCGAAAATCAATCAACAAATGACTATAGAAGTTGAAAGTTTGTTGCTCGACCCAGGGATCGAACCCGGGACTTCAAGAAGCCACGTCCGACATTAGACCGCTGGATTACAGAGGCGTTCAACTGTTTAACACTCATTTCTCTATTACATTCATTGATCTCTATCGCTCCACAAAAACCACAGTATGTTATCTTAGGATTTCATGCTGCTTCATTCGTGTTTTAGGTGTGTTTAAGTGAGGCAAGCAGGAAGACAAATACCTCGCGCAACGGGCGAGTATTCAAAGTTATTTTTATAATGAAACCTTATTTCTTCGCTCTTTTCTGATAAGAAAAATTATGCCATAGGGAATGCGAAAAATTCAATTTTATTTCGAGTTTAATTTCTTGCTGTATAAAATAAAATGACTTAATTATGGGAGACGGGTGCAAAGAACTGGCATGTTGGAAGAAACTCAAGTAGATAAGATCTTCAGCGCCTCGAAAAGTTCCAGCCAAGCATTGATGTCAGAGTAGAAGTTTTTATCTGATTTCCTTTAGTACGAACGGTTTTAGTTTTTTAGGGTTCAGCACCAATCTTTACAAATTAGACAAAACTTTTAAAGCGTTAAAACAAATTGAAAGATAAACTTTTTGGTTTCAGAGTAAGGTTCTAAAGAAATCATTATATTTTTCGCCTTTTAAATAATACGTAATAAAACCGCAATAAATACGTAATTTATTGCGGTTTCTCTCCTTTTAATATTATTGAGATCTACCTACCATTTTTTTTGGTATTTTGTGTCTTTATTTTTAAAAAAGAGGGTGTTATGAGTTTGACGCGTCTGTACGTAGATCTGTCTGTGGTGTGTCAGTGTTAACGGATGGACCGATTTCGATGCGATTTTTTTGCTTGAAAGCTGACATAAACGAAATGGTAGCTACACAATACCTATAGATATGGTATTCTACATTTTTAATTTTATTGTGGTGGTATAGAGCATCTCATGGCTTGATTATTTTGTTTAGGTAAAAAGTATTTTCATATGTATCACCAAAGATATCTAAGTATAATAATATTCCCCGTATTGGTCCGGCTCCTTTGTAGAATAGACCATCTGCCTTCCTGTGCCAGGCAGCTCGTAAAAAGCGAGCATAGGCTTGCCGTCACTAACAGCGTGAGATCTGATTACTCACCCGGATTGGTACCACCGCCTTACCTAATTCTGCCGCCATAACGTCATGACGTGTTCCGGTTCGGAGGGTAAGGTAACCGGTTGACTTACTTTTGCTCGAGGCCTCACAACCCGGCCTCTGGTTGGCAACGCACCATTACCACCTTTGGTGTCTCTAGGCGGCGGGAATTTCTTACCATCAGGGAATCCGTCTGCTTGTTTGTCTTCCAATGTTATAAAAAAAATTATGACGTTGGTCTCTCAGCCAATCACGTGTGCTGCGTAACGTATGATCCATTGTATTCGTTTACTATTGGTTGTTGCTTACTAACAATTTTTAAAATACGCTGTATCGTATCGAAAGTCGCTATTTCATGCATAAATACTGTAAACTTAATGACCATAACATAATTTGAAGATAAAAACCTGCTTTTCTACATTTCACCATTTTATTTTGTCTACACATTGCGCACAAATAAAAAAATCCTTTTCCAACTTATAATCATAGTAAGCGGCTATGCAATTATTAAAAACGAGTTTTCATTTAAAATAAAGTACCTAACAAACGTTTCACATGCTAAAAATCGAATAGACATTTATCCTCTTTGAATACGAACAAATATATAAATATTATACACATTGTGAAAATTCGAGCATGAATGCGATACGTAGAATACAAAGAGAGGTTGAGGGCACTTGATTCTAGAGCAAACTCGCCTTCCTCGTTTTCAGATTGGTCATTATATCTGTAGTTATGTGGAAGTATAGAGAAAAAGTTATAAAAGAGAAATAAAAAGTAATAAATGTATTAAACATTCTGTAATATACTGTATGTGGTATATTTTAAATGTTTTTAATGATAATTTTAATGAAAAATAATTAATTGGCTCAATTCGCGGTATAAGAACCAGATGAGCGTATCTTCAAAAAAATCATTCTAGTATCTTTGTAAGCATTATAAACAAAAAAATGTTTTATTGTTTAATGCTTAAATAGTAGGACATCATAAATAAATATATTTTTTATCGCCAACTGTATACTATCTCTGTTAATGAGCTAGTATTTTTGAGGTGACGAATTCCCGCAGTATTTTTGCTCTCCTGTAAAATTTACAAAATGTAGATACGTTCATCTGGTTCTTATACCGCGAATTGCACATTCTATGATCAATTTTGAAATACTATATAGGTAGATTCAGCTTCGTTTTAGCAGCTAGCTCAGGGTTAAATATTTAAACAAGGAAATGCAAGATTTTTGTTTTATCTAAATTTGGACTCTACTTCAATTACAAGTTCCTTAGAGGTGATTTGAAATTAAATAATACAGATTGGAATAATCAATCTGTTTTATTAATTTTAATGTTATGTTGTATTTCTAAAAAGAAATAAATTTAATTTTACTGACAAACACTTGGAGAATAGCACTTACATTAAAAACTGTGAAAAATCTTTATTATCATTTTTTTTCAATTTAAAGTTGCATTATAAATAACTTAGTTCCCGTATTCTTACGGGACTTATCTAAATACCGTCTTTTAAATTTTCAATTCAAGAAGTTTCTCTCCAAAATTTCCGTTTGATTTTTTTCTGTTTAAATCTTTTTGTTAAAATTGATTTTCTACGTTGTATATACTTCGTAGTTTATACATTATGTATTACATGTTACTATATTTTATAAGTAAGTGAGTATCTTCACGCCCATATTTAAGATCTGAATTCCGGCATCCGGATCAACAAAGACTGATATTGTATTGTAAAGAAATAAAGTGAAGTGGATTTAATGTCTTTGGCCAATCGTGGGGTATCCTGAATGTATCTTCGCCTATTTCCTCGGGATATACCATAAGTAATTACTAAATCAAAATAGAAAAGTATCTTCACGCCCATATCCTCTGGTTGTGCCTACCAGAGTCACAACTAGGGCACTCACGACTAGCCGAAGATACTAAGTCCCACAATGTGATAGGTGGCAAGCCAACGGGGCACATGTCCAATCCCATGGATTTTTTTTTATTACAAAATTGAAAAAACCCAATTTTCTTTTAATTACCCGACCCGGGAATCGAACCTCACACAGTCAAGTCCGACAACTGAACCACTAAACCACCGAGGCGATTAAATTGTAAACATAATAATATTCTATATCTATATTTAATAAATTTTTAAATAATAATTACGGTTATGAATTGAAAAATTGTATCGAACCTCCACCTTCCGCTAATCGCCTCTTTTTTCTTTACACGGCGTTATTTATTTATTTCAAACTTTGTTAACTTGTTAAATACGTGGTAAACTTTTGGTCAGTAGTTTTATGTGATGAGATAGCTAACAAACACACACTGCTCCTGATGGTAAGAGAAAACCGTATAGATGATGTACATCTATGTCTTGTGGCCGTGGTATTAGCTAACTGTGCAAGTCTACCGGCTACTCCTCCTTTTTATCCTCCGGACATACGTGTATTGATTTAAAGATCCGTAATAATTAGACTAAAAACGTTTTTGGAAAATTCCACAAACTTACCAATGAAATACGCGACCAAACCTAAATACAAATTAGCAATCTTGTGAAAGCACATAAAGCAACAAAGTAAGGACACTAAAATTTAAAATTCATATCGAAGCAACCACATAATGGTGGAGTGAAAAATACGGGGACGTTACCGGGTCGCGGGGCGATCTCAATAAGCGATAACTTCTGCACGAGCGAGCGCCATCCTTCAGGGGACATTTGCGGGTGCCACTGATCAAAGCGGGATCCACTGCTATCACCCGCTATTCACTACTATGACCTACATTTTGGACTATCTTTTGCTTTGTAGCAGTTTTGTTTCATGAAAGCAGAACTGTCTGAGGTTTACATGATTATTAGTGAAAAATAAACCCGTTTCTTGTAGGAATACCAGACAACTTACTGTTTGTAATTTAAGTAGTCAACGATCAGTGAAATTGCAAAATCATAGGAACGAAAGTTACTTTTACGATTTAATTATTCACAAAAAGTAATTTTTTTGGTATTACTCTATATTATTTTTTCAGTTTAATTAACATGTTTTTTGTATGTTAATCGATTTCTCCGTCATTTCTAAACCGATTTTTTTAATATTTTTTTATTTGATAAAGCATATTTTTGAGTTTATTCCATTGTGGTCATCTGATATAATGGAATTACAATGAAATCAAGAAAAATACTCAGAAATTGGTTTTTTGCAGCTTCATATCATAACATATTATTTTTTTCGATCTCTAGTAAGTAACGACAGATTATTGACTTTTAATTATATTGATATGTAATATCGAAGCAACCACATAATGGTGGAGTGAAAAATACGGGGACGTTACCGGGTCGCGGGGCGATCTCAATAAGCGATAACTTCTGCACGAGCGAGCGCCATCCTTCAGGGGACATTTGTGGGTGCCACTGATCAAAGCGGGATCCACTGCTATCACCCGCTATTCACTACTATGACCTACATTTTGGACTATCTTTTGCTTTTTAACAGTTTTGTTTTATGAAAGTCTGAGGTTTAAAAGATTTCCTTAGTTTATTTTACATGTTTTTTGTATGTTAACTGATTTCTCCGTCATTTCTAAACCGATTTATAAAATACTATTTTGTTAGAAAAGGCGTACTTTGTGGTCTTTCCATTGTGGTCATCTGATCTAATGGAATTCCAATGAAATCGAGGAAAATACTCCATCCTTATCTACTTCTGCGAAATCATTATTAAAGTAAAAGTTGTTTTTTGTCATATCTGCTGCGCTTAAATCATAGCGCAATATTTTTTTTAGATCTCTGATAAGTAAAGATACATTATTATCTATTAACTAAGCTTAATCTTAACACACTACGCGCATATTTAAAATTCATATAGAAGAAGCCGCATAATGGTGGAGTAAAAAATACGGGGACGTTACCGGGTCGCGGGTCGATTTCAATAAGCGATAACTTCTGCACGAGCGAGCGCCATCCTTCAGGGGACATTTGCGGATGCCACTGATCAAAGCGGGATCCACTGCTATCACCCGCTATTCACTACTATGACCTACATTTTGGACTATCTTTTGCTTTTCACCAGTTTTGTATCATGAACGCAGAATTGTTTGAGATTTACGTGATTATTAGTGAAAAATAAACCAGTTTCTTGTAGGAATACCAAAAAATTTCATGTGTTTGTAGTTTGAATCGTCAACACTTAGTTAAATTGCATAATTAGAAAGCTACTTTTACAATCTAACTAACCATAGTACGTTTAGTTTTTGCTATTACTTTATGTCATTTTCCTCAGTTTAAGTTACATATTTTTTTTTGTATGTTAATCGATTTCTCTGTCATTTCTAAACCGATTAAAAAAAAATTAAAATAGCGTACTTTTGGGGTCATCCCACTGTGGTCGTCTGATCTAATGGAATTCCAGTGACATAAAGGAAAATGCTCTATACCTGTCTGCGTAGGAGTAGGTAGAAAATCATTATTAAAAGAGAAGTTGTTTTTTGTCATTTCTACTTCGCTTAAATCATAATGTAATATATTTTTCGATCTCTGATAAGGAACGATACATTACCTTTAACTAAGCTTAATATTTAAACACTACACAAATATTTCAAAGTGACATCGAAGCAACCGCACAATGTTGTAGCGAAAAATTTCCAGACGTTACCGGGTTGCGGGTTGATCTCAATGAGCGAGAACTTTTGCACAAGCGAGCGCCATCCTTCAGGGGACATTTGCGGGTGCCACTGATCAAAGCGGGATCCACTGCTATCACCCGCTATTCACTACTATAACTTTTTTTGATGTATCTTTTTCTTTTTATTAGTTTTGTTTTTTGAGAGTAGAAATGATGAAAATCTCTGAGATGTTTTTAACTCTTAGTCGCTCAAATCAAAATTAGTTTGTGGTCATTATTTTTAATGGTAAAGCGTATCATTATTGATAAATTTATAATATTGGAAGGCAAACAAGCAGACGGATTTCCTGATGGTAAGAAATTCACGCCGCCTATAGACACCCAAGGTAATGGTGCGTTGCGAACCTGAGGTCAGGATGTTAGGCCTCGAGCAAAAGTAAGTTTAGCCGGTAAACTTTACCCTCCGAACCGGAACACGTCATGACGTTATGGCGGCAGGAATAGGTAAGGCGGTGATACCAATCCGGGCGAGTCTTTGCAAAACTCTACCACCTAGTCAGATGTCACGGTGTTAGTGATGATGAGCCTATGCTCGCCTTTTACGAGCTGCCTGGCAGGAAGACAGATGGTCTATTCTACAAAGGAGCCCGGACCAACACTGTCGATTTTACACCATTTATCTC
>NJDD01002015.1:120436-134503 GCA_002245505.1 Calephelis nemesis | reverse complement strand
CAGTAGCTCAATTGGTTAGAGCATTCGTCGGCTTGAGACGAAAGGTTACAGGTTCAAATCCTGTCTGGGGCGAAATTTTTTCTTTCTTTAAGATTTATAAAAACATTTTATTTTTAGACTTCTTATTGAATGAGTAGATTCGCATTTAAGCGTTTCTGGAAATTCTACCCTTAAGGGAGTAACATAGGGATTGAACATTTGTATTATGAAAGTTCTTACTAATTGGCTATTGATTAAAAATAAATAAACACGTTTAAAAAGTAATAAATTATTCATACAGTTTTTAATTAAGCTCCAGTTTAGATAATATAATTGCCACACGAGCAAAGCCGGGGTAACAGCTAGTGCAATATAATCTATGTATTGACTATAATAAAGGAATTGTAAACGTTCCAAAGTATTTTATTCATGCGCATAAAATAAATACATTTCCGTAAATATGAGTATGAATTTAAGAAAGCTTTTAGTTTTATTATACGTAATACAATATGTAATGTGGAAAAACAGTGAAAATGGGTAACAATATACATTCTTCGAAGCGGAAAACAGTACCATAATTTAATGTTGAAACAAATAGTTTAACGCCAAATTCTGGGTAAAGTAAGCAGAGAGTATCAATTGTCAAGTGTCCTCCTTGTACAACTTTATAACTTCCTCCACATCTATAACTTTTTCCCTAAATGATTCCCTCTTTCCCTTGACACCACACTCGCATAATATCCGAACGATTTGGTCGTGGAACGTCAACCTAGGTCTCTATGGATTAGGTATTTATTCACATTAATCTTTATATATATAATTCTTCTGTGAGTGTGTATGTCACTTAACTCCTTCTAGACGGCTTGACCGATGTTGATGAAAGTTTTTGTGCGTGTTCAAGGGAATTCGAGAATGATTTAGATTCACAATTCGGTCTCCTGGAAAATGTTTTTAATTATTTCTTTAATAATAAGTCGTTGTTGATTTTGGAATGTTTCACATCGGATCCGACAGACTGCGCTACTGTCGAAGCATTAATGTCAAGCAATACGAATTTTGCTGGGTCAGCTACTATTATACATATATTTGTTTTGTTCTTTTATTTGTCAATACACCTGACTAAACCAACTAAGCATGCCCTTATATTTTTTACACTATCGGTTTCTTTTCAATCACACTTTCTTTTTGATCTTGCTATTGCGAATGTGATTCTAATAATCTTACTTTTACGCTTTATCTGGAATACCTAATAGCTCTCGCTTCCATTAAGCACACGACAGACAGATCTTCCATGATTTTGATCTTAAGGTTTTGTCTGATTTTGGTGTTAAGATTCTCCGAAATCGGCGTGTTTGTATGAAAATAGAATTGAATGTGAAGGTAGCTAAGTCGGTCTGCAACGATTGTGACACAATGCACTCCAATCTCTTTCCCCGTGTTGGTCCGGGCTCCTTTGCATAATAGACCATCTGCCTTTCTTGCCAGGCAGCTCGTAAAAGGCGAGCATAGGCTTGTCATCACTAACACCGTGACATCTGACTAGGTGGTAGAGTTTCGCAGCGACTCGCCCGGATTGGTACCACCGCCTTACCTATTCCTGCCGCCATAACGTCATGACGTGTTCTGGTTCGGAGGGTAAGGTAGCCGGTAAACTTACTTTTGCTCGAGGCCTAACATCCTGACCTCAGGTTGGCAACGCACCATTACCATCTTTGGTGTCTCTAGGCGGCGTGATTTCCTTACCATCCGTCTGCTTGTTTGCCTTCTTATAACATAAAAAAAGATACTCGTGAAGATACCGTTTGTATGTATATAAATTAACAAAATATCGTTACACCCATATCCCCGAAAAAGTAGGTGGAGGCACAACCAGGAAACCCAAGCCAAAGACACTGATGTCAAACATTGTGATAGGTGGCAAGCCGGTCCCCAACTGGGCACATATTTAATGTCGGACAACGAGATATTATTATAAAATTAAAATAGACTTTTCCATATATTATTAGAAAAAGAAAATACACTTTTCCTTTTTTTGCTGCTGATTTGGGGATCGACCCCAGGATCTCAAAATGTCAAGTCCAACATCTGAATCCTAGACCATAGAAAAAATAAGTAATATAAGTGAATAATTTGATCAATTGTCCAAAAAGTATTTTATGAACATATATTTAAATAAGGAAAAGTATTATATAAAAACGGTTAACCATCACAAGATGAAACCAATATTCGATTATAGTGAAAGGGTTTCCGCAGTTCAGATAGTTGGAATTGAAATAGGGTCGATCCCTTTATCTGGTGAAGTATGCATGAGCTGTAAATATATGTTGTGATTGCTACATAATTTTGTTGTACTAGCTGCTGCCTTCGGCTTCGCTCGCATATTCACAGGAACCCGTTTTGCGATCGGGATTAAAAGTAGCCTAAATTTTAACCCAAGTCACAATCTATCTGGCTTCCAAATTTCAGACAAATAAGTTAAGCCATTCGAGCGTGAAATTATAACAAACATCCATACATACATACTAACAATTTTTCTTATTTGTAATACTAGCTGTTGCCCGCGGCGTTGCCTGCGTGGTTAATGGTCCTATAGGAACATTTTTTCGAGATAAATCTATCCTATGCGTTAATCCAAGTTACCTCCTATATGTGTGCTAATTTTCATGAAAATGAAAATTCTCGGTACTTGGTGAAACTATTTTTTAAAATTATTATTAATATACAAATTCACTTACACTTTTCCATTTGTTATTTTGTTACCTTTACTGATAGCCCTGAATATGAACAAAAACCAAAACCGCTTGGTTATTTTTGTTAAACAACAAGAACAAAATATATTAAGTGAGGCAGTGTAAGTGTATTTTGAAATTAATAATAAGAAGTAAATCAATTCAATCCTAAAATAAAAAAAACAATTACTCCTGAACCTTTAAATTACACCCGTACCAGCCGAATTTTGAAAAACGATACCACTTTCGAGCTAAGAAGTAATTTAAAATTTAAACCGCCGAAATTAAATCCCACCGATCGCAGTCGCATTCACAGGCTGGTGATGTCATGAGTCGTATGAGATACGACATAGCGTGACTACAAGTGAAGCATTTTTGCGGACTGTTTTAAATGAATGTTTATAAAAGTAAATATTACATTTAAAATGCAATCCAATTTGAACCTTTATCCACTAATATTAAAACGTGGCCAGTCCTTTCAAAGTATATAAAATACAGAAACACACCAACACATTTATGTAAATATATAAAAGTATCTTCACCCCCATATTCCCGAAGAGATGGGCAGAGGCACAACCAGGGTACCCACGACTAGCCGAAGATACTAAGTCCCACAATGTGGTAGGTGGCAAGCCTATCACCTACCAGGCACGTATCCAATCCCGAACAACAGTTTTTTTATTAGAAAATTGGGAAAATCAAATTTTCTTTTTTTTTTGCCCGACCCGGAAATCGAACCCGGGACCTCATGCAGTCAAGTCCAACACCTAGACCGCTAGACCACAGAGGAGACTACAAACAAACAAACAAACAACAAACATATTTATAAAACACACAAACACATATATAAAACAAAGAAACATCCAACTCCACAGAGGAGACTACAAACAAACAAACAAACAAACAACAAACATATTTATAAAACACACAAACACATATATAAAACAAAGAAACATTCAACTTATAACACAAGGGATGTTTTTCCGTCGGGAGTTAATACAAAATAGTTTAGGATTCGGATTTGCCCAGAGCGAAGCAGTAACCAATTCTAAAAACTTTTATGTAAATTTTTTCAACTCATACATACTATATTTAGTTTTTCATTATGACAAGATTATAAACTGCATAGTACATTTTCTTGTTTTTGATCTTATTGGCCGATTGGTAACATTTAGATTACAATCTAGGCTCAAGTTTGCAATCCGACTTAGATTGGATGTAAATTTTAATATTTCATTATTGTGATTAAATATCGTTTACATATTGAATACAAATATTGTGATATAATTTCTTCAATTTCTAAAATTTCATTCAGATCAGTTCGTGTCTTTTTTTGTGAAATATATCAATGTCTGTTACACGAAAAGTGATATATATCCATTTCCGTTATAGGCAAAAAGTTTTTCCGATTATTTATAGAACAGACGCAAAAATAATTCTTTAATTCTCTCAGCCAGAATAACACAAACAAAAAGTTTATCATACCCGGACACTACGAAAAGTTTCAATTTATTTTAGGGGCAATGTCCTGCGACAGCTGGGTCTGAATGATGAAAAGCTTAAGGCGATTACAAGATTTCCTCCTTCTACAAGTTTAATATAAAAATAAGAATATAATGCTCTTTTAAGTGCATGTCTTGGCCCTGCTTTTGAAACTTTGTTTTTTGTCTCCTCGTAGGGTGTGGATGTAAACGTCAATATTTGTTTAAGCCTTATGATATTTGTGAGGGAAAAGAGACGCATGGCCCTGACATTTTATTCTCTGAGTATATTATTTGCTTTGTAAGGAAATGTTGTGATCCATACTCAATATAGAACTCTAAATGAGATTCGATATTAAACAATGTTTCAAAAAAACCTGAAATCCCACTTCTGAATACTTTCTTTAAATTAAAAGAGGAAGCAAACGGGCAAATGGGTCACTTGACGGAAAGTGATTAAGTACCGCCCACATCCGCAACCCTTTAAATATTACAGATCCGTTGCTGACCTTCAAGGAATGAGTAAGCTCTTTTCTTCCAGGTTTCAAAATCGTACTTTTTTAGAAATATCGATAGTTTACAAAAGTGTTGTGCGAGATAAGAAATGTATTCGTAATCACATAGTAGTAGACCAAGCATCAAGGTGATAGACATGATTCCTTAAGCACTGACGCCATCTTTGTCCGAAGGTGAAACTTATCGGCATTAATCAAACTCGACAAATCCTCGGAGAAACTTTTCATGATACATGCGGTAGAAAACACTCAGACCCAATATCTCTAACTAACGCCAAAGGATAAAACTGATTGGTAATTGCTAGGATATCAACAATTAGGAAACTCTACGTTAGATATGGCCAAACCTTTTCTGATATTGAATTGTTTTAAAAATAAATAGTGATGAGTATTTATCTGTGTCAATAATCTGTAGTGGAAACTTCTAGAAAGATAAACATTAAACAAAAACATTAGGATATACAAGATGCAACAGCATACCAACAACATAACTTTTATATTCTCCCTCTACAACCATAAGAAATGTGATTTATTATTCATTCACAGACTACGTACTAATATCTTTATTACCAGTTACTTGAAGTACTTATTGTTCGTATGCATACGACACTGGTTGTATTTTAATATCAAGCATTTTTGTATTCATTTGGTTTAGTGGGATAGCTAAAATAGTTTGGAAATTCTTGCCCTTCTATTGGTTAATTAATTTTAGCAAATAAAAATATTAATAATTTTCTTTCTTTAAAATCACACAAAAACCTACGCCAATATTGATGTTTCTTTAAACTTATTTCAAAGAAGAAATGCAATTGTGAATCTGAAATTTATTTTGATCAAAATTTTTGAAAACTGGTAATTAGGCGATCCATTCATTTTATTTTTTTAGAAGAATTAATACGTATAAACTATTATTCAATAGTAAATAAGGTACAGTCACAAACAAATTACAAATTTACCAAGTATGAAATAATTAAAACATAACATTACTATTTTTTAAAATTAATAATTTAACCGCACTAAAACTCGACTTCCCTAGGATTCCTTAGGATTTTTACCATCTCGAAAGCATGCACCTTTTTAAAAAAAAAGAATTTTTAAAATCGTTTCATATATGACGGGGAAATCTTTCTTTTTATGATATTTGAAGGCAAACAAACAGTCGGATTTCTTGGTTGTAAGAAATTCTCGCCGCATAGAGACACCAAAGCTGGTAATGGTATGTTGCCAATCTGCAGCTGGGATGTTAGGCCTCAAACAAAAGTAAGTTTACCGGCTACCTTATCTTCCAAACCAGAACACGATAACGGCAATCAATGATGTTATGGCGGCAGAAATGGTACTAATCCGGGCGAGTCCCTGCGATACTAGTAAAATCGATTAAAATACATGCAAAAAATAAAGGAGTCGAACATATAATCTCCATTTTTCGAAATCGGGTAAAAAATAATGGTCATATTTAAAAACAGAATCTCATTTCATCTTTAAAATAACTAAGAAAGAAAGGGCTTTATTAATGCCCGTTCCTGTATTCAACATTTCGTAATCCGTTAGTATAACCATGTAGTTTGCCTAAAACTAACGAAGCGTTGCTCGTAGTTGCACTAAAACGTTTCGAGTTGACAATATTTAACGAACGACCGTAGTTAGATTTTTATTATTCGTAAAAAAACTGCAAAACGATTCGTTTAATAAATATAGGAACATTATATGAATAGCGGCGAGTATAAGCTGATTTATGCCCGGTTCCTATATTCAAAAAACGAGTCGTTTTGATTACGGATGGTAGTATTTTGTACGCTTAGTACGATTACTAACAACGGTTGCTCGTTTCCGACTATTCTAAACATTTTTTGAAAATATTGGTAACGCTCCGTTACTTTTGAACAAATTACGAATAGTTTAGCTGACGGATTACGATTCGTTGATTATAGGAACCGGGCATTAGTGAAAAAATCTGAAAAGTACGCCAAAACATCCAAATAGAAGCCGATTTTCCTGGATTTTAATCATAAAAAGCGCTTTATTTAGTTAAATTTAGAGAAAATGGAACATACAAGAGCACAATTTGCAGTTGACGTTATAATTGAAACGTTGACTAATAGTTTAAACTGAATAGCGTTGAATTCTGTAGAACGCTGAGTTCTGTTGTGTGCTAACAGTTTTCCATATCGTGACAGTTTATCGAGCGATCTGCACCCCCCGTCGTCTCGATGATCCATCTTCGGGGAACAGGGATAGTGCAAACGAGCGTTTTCAAAGCGTTCGGTGATTTCGTGATGATATATTATATTATGTACTATCGAATAATGATTGATAGTCTAGTTTCAGTTATAAAACGAGGATGAATAAACGAATAAAATGCTGCCTAAATTTGTAAGAATTGCCAAATGTGTAAGAATTTTTGTTTTGCTTTTATTGCGAAATTTAGTGTAAAACGTAATTCTTATCCGATAACTAGCTGACCCGGCAAATTCGGTTATAGCACATAACATATATTACCTAGTTTTACTACCCAATTTTATTCTATTACTTAAGAAATATTTATAAAAAATATAAATATCACTAAACCTACTTCGTAGAAGTGAGGTTATAAACACCATGACACGAAATTATATATCTCAATCACAACATAGCATAAAACAAAGTCGCTTTCTAAAAATTTAAACACACAAAAAGACATAGGGATATGTCTTTTTGTGTGTTTAAATTTTCAAAACTTTGCATGGATTTTGATGCGGTTTTTTTAATAGATAAAGAAATTAAAGGGGAAGGTTCAGGTGTATATTTTATACCGGTGCTACTAAATATAAAAAATATTATAAATTTAAAAGTCTGTATGTCTGTCTGTTGTTCTTTCTCCAATGCGTCATATTTTAGTTAAATTTGAATTACATGTAACTTTAGATTAAAGTTTAAATAGAGGCTGATTTTTTCCAACCCGAAAATCTCTTTCGGACTATAACAGGGGATGAATGTTTGAATAAAAATCGTTACTATTCTTCACTGACGAAGTCACGAGCAAACAGCTAGTAGAACATATTATTTTAATAAATTGTTCCATATGTATAGCCTATATGCAGCATGACATTTACGGCTCCTACCCTATCTCTAGTCTAAATTAAGACAAAAAAAGTAATTCTGGTTGATGCAATAGTTCTAAAACTTGACGCTACTAATTTTGTAACATATTGTATTTGCTGAATATCTTTTTGAGTGATGATGCACTTTTCCCAATTTTGTAATAAACAAAATGTCACTCGGGATCGGATATGATTGGTTGGCGAAAGGCTTGCTGTCACCTATATTATTGTGGGACTTAGTGTCTTCGGCTAGCCGTGCCGTTGTTGTGCCTTTGCCGACATCTTCATGGATATGGGCGTGAAGATACTTACTTACTCACTTTTTTTGCAATACTATAAAAATATTATTTCAATCGTTTCCAGCGCCGGTTTGTGTAACTCTCATAGCACGTACCCATGATCCGTCTTCGTGAAAGTGCGCGCAAGCGACGCGTGATTCCACCAACAAGGGTGCCAGTGAAATATTTATTTTTTCCCTCTTACTACAACTTTGGTGTAAAGCTTATGGGGTGACATCGTCTGAAGATATGTTTGTTAAAAAAGGTTTGTAGAATCCATTAAGGAATGCGAAGATATAAGGTTTGTATGCCGTTTGTTATAGAATTGCTTATTTTTTCATACTATCCAAGTAAATAGTTTTTTACTTCTAACTGATTCCCCACTTTTGAAGTCTAGAATTCTAGGATTTCTACATTTAAGGTACTGTTTCACTAATTAACATTTTACATCGTCAGCGATTGATCAAACCTCTACATATTCACAATTCGAAATAAAGCAGGAGGCTCACAATTTGACGTGTATATTTTAACCGACTTAAAAAAATAGAATAAAGGATCTTCACGCCCATATCCCTGAAACAGTAGACAGAGGTACAACCAGGGCACCCACCACTAGCCGAAGACACTATGTCCTACAATGTGAAATGAGGCAAGCATATCGCCAACCAGACACATATCCAATCCCGGGCAACGTTATCTTTATTAGAAAATTGAAAATACAAGTTTTTTAGTTGCTCGACTCGTGGATCGAACCAGGAACTTTAAGAAGTCAATCTGACGCTGGATCGCTAGACCCCAGAGGCGATAAAAAAACAAAAAAGGAGGAGGTTCTCAATTCCAATGTACGTTTTTTTTGGACGTTTGTTATATGATTCCTCCGTCAATAGCCAAACCGATTTTGATGTTCTTTATTAGGAAGATAGCTCATAATATTGAGATGGTTCCATATTAATTTTATCGTGATCCAATTTATGGTTTTTGAGTTATAATTAACTAGCGGCCCGCCCCGGCTTCGCACGGTTATGAAATATACATATAAAACTGCCTCTTCAATCACTTTATCTATAAAAACCGCATCAAAATCCGTTGCATAGTTTTAAAGGTCTAAAGTATACAAAGGGACATAGGGAAAGGGAAGCGACTTTGTTTTGTACTATGTAGTGATAATGTATTAATTTAAGTTATAAGTCTATATCTATAATATAAAAATGAATCGCTAAATGTGTTGGTAAGCGCGTAACTTCCGAACGACTGGACCGATTTAGCTAACTTTTTTATTATTGTGTTACTTATGATCAGGAGAAGGTTCTTACGAACAGAAAAAACGGGAAAGTTGCAGGGAAAATGGGAAAAATAATACTTTGTTATTTCTCATACTGAACGGGTGAAATGAAGTTCGCAGGCACAGCTAGTTTAATATATAAATGAATTGCTAAATGTATCGGCAAGCGCATAACTTTCGAACGACTCAACCGATTCGACTAATTCTTTTTTTGTTGTGTTAGTTATTGTAAGAAGAAGGTTCCTATGAAGTGAAAAACCGAGAAAATTGCAGGGAAAATGGGACAAACAATACTTTATTTTTCCCTACACAAACTCAACGGGTGGAACGAAGTTCGCCGGGGCAGCTAGTTGGTTATGATTTAGCTTACCTTCTTATTTGTTTATTTTAGAATACCTTCTTGTTTGTTTCGTCGTTGGTCGTTTAGGGCAATTCAGTGACATACACACGCACACAACAAATATATATATATATATATAAAGATTTTCAAATTTAGAAGATACCTACCATACTAATTGCTTTAGCTGATAAGCGTCTTAAAACTGGTTGAATAGAATGTCAGTAAATTACTGCAACTGATATGGTTTACTTGACTTTTTGTGTAGATGTAGAAGTAAGGTAGGGAAAAATAAAGAGATTATTTTTATTTCATGACTACGAAACTCCTCGTTATTTCTAATTAATAAACATTTTTATTTTACCCATAAAGAACAGGCACCTCATTATAAATATTAAAAGCACTAAAAGCACTAAAGCACACAAAAGTTGCCCCTAAAAGCGATAAACGTTCGACAATTAAAACTTTCAAGACCATATTTTCGGGTTATTAAACTGTATCCCCTATTTCTCAAACTGAATAAATTTTCTACTCTGATTTAATCGTGCCATGAGTCATGGTATTAAACAACCCCATAGACTATTTAAACGCACATTACGTGATTTCCTTGTAAGCGATCGTTTTCTTTGAACTTTGGGGTTCGTTGTTCGATTGGTTTAAGAAAACTGCTGCCATTATGTCAGTGCTACCTACTGTCAATAAATTCAGAAACCAGCAAAATTACGTAATAGATTTTGAAGCTATAGTAGTCAATTTTTTTGTGATATTGGAAGGCAAACAAGCAGACGGATTTTCTGATGGTAAGAAATTCACGCCACCTAGAGAAACCAAAGGTGGTAATGGTGCTTTGCCATGAGGCCGGGATGTTAGGCCTCGAGCAAAAGTGAGTTTACCTGTTACCTTACCCTCCAAAC
The DNA here is from genome assembly GCA_002245505.1 of Calephelis nemesis. Lineage (NCBI taxonomy): Eukaryota > Metazoa > Arthropoda > Insecta > Lepidoptera > Riodinidae > Calephelis > Calephelis nemesis. The sequence goes on along the minus strand of NJDD01002015.1, from coordinate 123,908 downwards.
CGGAACACGTCATGACGTTATGGCGGCAGGAATAGGTATGGCGGTGGTACCAATCCGGGTGAGTCGCTGCAAATCTCTACCACCTAGTCAGGTGTCACGGTTTTAGTGACGGTAAGCCTATGCTCGCCTTTTGCGAGCTGCCTGGTAGGAAGGAAATCTATTCTGCAAAGGATCCCAGACCAACACTGGGAATAATTCACACATTTTTGTATTTTAAGTCAGAATTCCTTTTTTAACTAACGACGAAATAAGGTTGTTATAAGCGTTTGTTTGTATGTGTGTGTGTCTGAGTGTGTGCATGCGTGCGTACAGGTATGTCTCTATGTATACACGTGTATTTACAACTACTTATTTAGCCCTGCTTTACCCGTGAACCCGTGGACATTTATTGAGATTTCTCTCCAAAGTATGACCTGTTTCTATGTTAAAATTATTGCAATCGATGAAGCGGTTTTGGTGTAAAACGAAAAAAATATATATTTTTAATTTTAAGTACTGGTATGGAATAACTTACCCCAAAATATTAACAGCATTATCCATTACAAGACAATTCTTCTAGTAAACTATTTTATAAAAGGCACTAGATTTAGGGTAATATAGCTGCATGTAGGAACGTACAATCCTAAGTTAGGGTAATATAAAAAGCCGATAGTCCTACATACATGTATGTTATAGTGCGTTATCATAAATAGAGACGTAGAATCCCGATAATATGAGCCAAGTCTTCGAGTCTTGCTGTAATGAAGGAAGTAATAAAATAGCAATTAAAAATTTTCAGTAATTTTGACAAAATCTACGTAAAATGGAGCTAAAAACCATCTCGATCAATTCTGCTTTTAAACAAATAACCCCTTTGAAATCTAATGTCGAAAGAATAGTATGTGCAGGGAATAGCGTGAATGAAGCGCTGGGTATGCTATTTCAAAGCGAGGTTTTGTGTCAAAGTGCTAAATTTTCTTTGCATAATTTTATGTTTATCCCAACGTTATTGTATGAAAGCGAGAGTTAGGTATGTCAGAAAAAGCATAAGAGTGGGATAAAAGCGGACCTTTGGTGTTGCGCTCGCTGACCACATTCGTAACAGTGAGATCCGAGAAAGAGTAGGATTGAAAGAAGGTGTTGGTGCTAAAATGAGAAAGGGCATGCTCCGCTGATTCGTATATGTGCAAAGAATGGCAGATGAAAGATTGACAAAGCAGATGTACAATGCGAAAGTTTGACATTTCACGAGCAGATCACTCGGTTGTTATCCGAAGGTGGTATCAAGAGTCTCCGAAACGTTTGTTTGTATCAAAAGGGGTAATGAATGAATGAGGAAGGCTGGCAGGTCTGCCCGGATCGTAAGGTTTGGCACTCGATAATCTCTGCTTATCCCGTAAATGACTTGGCGTGAAGATATGTGTGCACTATGAAATAAGTCCATCCGTTCAAAGGTTATGATGCCACAGACGCACATGTATGTATGTATGTATATGACATACACGAACTTCTCCAACTTCGTCATTTTTCGTCGGGGGTTGAAAAACCCACAGAACCCTCCGTAATGTAGGCCACGTTTTATACGTCGTTATTTTGACATGTGTAATGAAGGTGAAAAACAGCTGGATCAGCAAGGGCGCAGCGGTTGAGTGAAAGTTGTAGAAAATTGATTTACCGACATCAGTCATGTGAGGAAAATGGATTCTTTTGTATCCAATATGATTTTATATATTGTTTGGTGTACAAACGCGTTTTGTAATAGGGCGTGTCTTTGTGAAAAAATGTAACGATGATTGATAGTCAAATATATATTTTTACTAGATGCCTGTTCTGGCTTCGGTAGTATTTTTTTATATAGCCCTGATGATGCTTGTATAGCTAAAACAGGTTGGCTAAATCATAAAAATAAAAAAATAATAAAATATATTGTAGAAAGTACAAGTGTTTCTAAATAAATTGCATCGAGTATTTTTTAATCATAAATTGAGATGTAAGCTATCGTAACTTTAAGTTGGATCAAACTGCACATGGTGTGCAAATTTTATTGAAATCAGTTAAGTAGTTAGGAAACTATCTCTAACAAACAACGTGACACGTAATTTGTATATATTACTAGCGACCCGCTCCGGCTTTGCACGAGTGTAAAATATACATATAAACCTTCCTTTTCAACCACTTTATCTATTGAAAAAAACCGCATCAAAATCCGTTGCGTAGTTTTAGAGACTTAAGAATACAATGGGACATAGGGGCAGATGTATCGACATTGTTTTGTATGATGAATAAAAGAACCATCAAAATCAGTATGTTCTTTGCCGAGTAATAGAGTAACAAACACACAAAAAAGGATAAAAAGCATACAATCCAATTCCAACCACCTCTTTTCTAGGTCGATTAAAAGCCGTAACAATAAACTTATGAAATTTGTATTTCCTATTTCGGTTTCAAGCTTAATCATCAAAACCACAACCTTCCACACCATAAATTAATTAGAAATCGAAGGGCTAGGAAATAAGGAGTGCGTGTACTTTATGGTGCATTTCTAATGGTTTTTCGATTGATTTATGATTCCCATACTTGCTAAATGTCTGCATACACGTTATGCCATAAATATACCACATTATTAAATGTTAATTTACGCCTCTGAGTGTCGCTTTTGTGATTAACATTTTGATTGTTAGTGCATTATAAGGTGATTTCCATCTTTTTGTTCCAGGCTCCCGTGCAGTATCCAGTATCCTGCCAAGCCTTCGCCTTTCTATTTTCTACTTGCGTTGAAATAAGATAGCGAAAACTTAAAATAAGTTAAATTAGCGTTCTGGCTGGTGTTAAATAAAATGGAAGTGTTACTGATAATATCAGCCCCACTCAGAGACGGCAATTAGAATTAAATCTGTTATTATGTCACAAATTCGTTTACAAAATGTCGACTTGATTTTTTTATGATTATGGCAGGCAAACTTTTCTACGTAGTAGGGTTTTGCAACGACTCAACCAGAATGATACCACCGCCTTATTTATTCCTGCCGCGATAACGTCAGCACTTGTCGTTGACGTGTTCCGGTTTGGAGAATAAGGTAGCCGGTACATTTACTTTTGCTCGAGGCCTAACATGATAAGAAAGTCAAGAAAGTAATCGTATCAGTGATTAATGATTAGTAGTTCGTAATCGTAATTTTGACTACATTTTTGAGTACACTATTGATTAAATCAAATTACTAAATTTAGAAAATCGAAAAATAAAATTCATGTCATTCAGTCTCGTATGTTACATTTTTTATAAGTAGTTAATCAAATAAAGTAATCGAAAATTATTTTTTCGTGTGCTATTTAGATCTTAAATTAGACTTTAAAAGTACTATCTTTTCAAAACATCTCTTCCGAAAGTCTGTAGGATTTTGGTAAAATGGTCATGGTTGCGTATGAGAATGCACTCTAGCCCTACGTACCGTAACTTTGTTTCGGAATGCAACAGAACACGCGAAATATTTTT
>NJDD01002015.1:95320-108182 GCA_002245505.1 Calephelis nemesis | reverse complement strand
GGGTGAGTCTATTCTGCAAAGGAGCCCGGACCAACATGGAGAAATTTCAAATAATTCAAAGTTTGAATTAGGCATTACTGAGTCGATGCTACATAAATTGCTGCAATTTCATAGAATAGTGTTTCTAGTCAATTAGCCGTAATAGGCAGTTAATGGCGTGCTTTGTTCAAAAGTCAGCGGTTTGCAAATAACAACGTACGTGTGTATTATCGCGTAGTTTGTTTGTTTTGACTATTATAGTACTAGCACGGTATACGGTCCCTACTATAACATTACACGACTTCGAATCGACTAGTTGATATATGCGATGTCCTGAATATTCACTAATATTGTAAATCGTCTCTGTGGTCTAGCGATCCGGGTGTTGGACTTGACTGCACGAGGTCTTGGGTTCGAATCCCGGGTCGGCCAACAAAAAAAATGGATTTTTCCAATTTCCTAATAAAAAAAATATTGGTCGGGATTGGAAATGTGCCCGGTTGGCGATAGGTTTGCCACCTATCACATTGTGGGACTTAGTGTCTTCGGCTAGTCGTGGGTGCCCTGGTTGTGCCTCTGCCTACCTCTTCGGGGATATGGGCGTGAAGATAATGGTTGTAAATGCGAATATATGTTTGCCTTTTACACTTTCACGGCTAAACTGAACTGATTTTGATAAAATTTCATATCATAACTCAAAAACTGAATGACATTATTGGTAGATAAATGTTTACAAAAATCATGTTGAAGTTAACTAAATCTGCTGGCCGCTGTTTTACGCTGTCGAAAGGGTGTGTAAAGTTAATTAGTGTTAAATAAATTTACATTTAATACAATATATATCCACGTGTCCACATAATATTTAATTTTGATTATAGTAGTTCCATCTTGTTCGTTTACACAGTGTACACATAATGTTGTTTCTGCTCCAAACCGTAACGAAGAAGTTGTCAAAGTCGTTTTTCGACATTTGTCGTGTAATGTCAATGGATATACTCATTCTTTATTTAAAAAGGTGGTAAACGAGCGATGCTCACGAATAGCTATAACACCAGGGTGCTAAATATGTATCTTAGTTGCCAACTCAAAATGATGTGTGTAAATCAAATGACGTCATTTGTGTTTGCTATCTCTATTGTATTTCTGTTGGTAACTGGAGATAGCAAATATAAAACACGTCATTTTACAGCTATTTGATGTACAATTCTACATTTTGAGTTGGCAACTGAGATACATAAACGGCACCCAGGTGTGCGTCGAAGTCCTTTGAAAGATAGCTAAGCTGTTTTCTTAAAGGTCCCTAAGTCGTAATTTTTCAAAAATACTGCCGCTGGTAATAGATACAGAATGGTGTAGTGCGAGGCAAAAAATCTATGAAAATACACAGTTGATGAACGACATTAAGATAGTTGAAATGAATTTTAGAATATTTCGCACGATGTCTGCATGTGGAATTCAGCAGCAACATGTTGGCAACACTACGTTTTATTTGGTTTGTTGGCATCTAATTTCTCACTAAGAAACGTCACTGTGTGTAGCCAATGACAAGCGTTGGCGCAAAGCGAAACGCTTGACGTTTGGCGGCAAGAAGGGATTTGCATTCTCGAACAAAATTTCGAAGTGATCAGACCTTTTTTAGCAGTTATTTAACGTGAATGGATTGTGTATTATTAGTTGAGTAAATTATTGTTTCAATTCAAGTGGTTTTACTGAGTTGGCCAACAAGCACTCGAATAACTCCTCCTCCTCTATGTTTGTCCGGGATCCTTTGCAGAATAGACCATCTGCCTTCCAGTCAGACAGCTGGTAAAAGGCGAACATAGGATTATCGTCGCTAGTACTATGACATCTGACTAGGTGATAGAGTTCTGCAGCGACTTGCACGGATTGGTACCACCGCTTTATCTTTTCCTGCCGCCATTATAACAGCGCTTCTGTTGACGTTTTTTAATGATATTAGAAGGCAAACAAGTAAACGGATTTCTTGATTATACATAGGTGATTGCTTATTACATACGTACCACATCTTCCTCTTTTCCGTTTGCCTTAATTAAAAAGATATATTAAAATAAATATTTATTTGTTCTTATTTTTCTCTGAAACCGGCGTGTTTGTATAAAAAGGGTAATGAATGTGAAGGAAGCTAGACAAGTTCGACACCCTTTGCCTGCCCCGTAAGGGACTTGGCGTGAAGATATGTGTGTGTGTGTGTGTATTTCTTTGTAATTAAGTCGATAATGATTGCTTTATCGAGTTGTTTACTGAACACGTCGTAGACTCCACTAGTGTATTTTTTCATTTTCTCCTCCATTACCATAAAAACCTTTACCAGGTTACATAAAAGCGAAGCCCTAAAGCGGTTTCTCGCTAGCAAATGAACCATAAATACGTCTTTTCGCGGTAAATAAGGTAGGAAATCCAATTAGCAAGGCCCACCGGTAGTACTGAATGGCGTGTGAGGCACTATTCGAGACTGTCGACTGACAGAAGGTTTACAGCTCACGTTAAATCGCGGCCGGCGATAAAACTGTTATAAATCGATTCCGCCAGGTTAAAGAATTAAATGACTCGTAAAAATTAATAGGTCCATGTCATGGGGTAGGGTTGTCACAATCAAGAATAAATCGTACTGACGTGGTAGTGTCTGTTAGTTTTAGCGTTGGGGTGTGGTGGCCCTATTGTCTAATAGCTTTACGTAGTACCTTCACGCGCATATTCCCAAAGAGGTAGGCAGAGGCACACCAGGGCACCAACAACTAGCCGAAGACACTAAGGACCACAATGCGATAGGTGGCAAGCTTATCGCCAACCAGGCACATATCCAATACTGAGCATCGTTTTCTTTTATTAGAAAATTGGAAAAACCAAATTTTCTTTTTATTGCCCGACCCGAAAATGGAATTCGGGACCTCATGCATCCAAATGCTGTATTTTTAAATATTTTTATATGTTAAATTTGATTATTTGTTCAAATTTAAGCCGCTTTAGATCATTTGCATAACATGTTTAATTTCTAAATACATACATTTGAAATACCTACCTCAACAAGTCACTAGAACAACAAAGCTGAAGCAAAAAGTGAACGAAATCGATAAGGTACTTACCAAGATGATCTCACGAATATTTTTAAATTTAATGCGATGTAAAGATTCATTAAGATTGTAGCGACAACCCTAAGAGGGAGGGTGCAAACGGAATGGCACATACCAGTTTATGAATTACTTGGGGACTTTATGAAGGCTTTGTCGGGGTTGGCTTTTTCGTGCGCGTCATGTGTTATAGACGAATGCGAAATTGGATTTTCTAGACAAAGCATGTATTTCGTGTAATGGAATAACTATGACAGGTACGCGCTTGTCATATTCGTTATAAGAGTAAATACCCAATGATGATTTGTCATTGATGACCTTTGTCTTTGCATACAAAATATTTTTATGGTAGGAAACAAACGTCTGCTACCCACTTGTAGTTGGTAGCTTGTTTGGTAGACAGAGTTCGCTATCTTGTCGCTAAGACCTAGGTTAAATTTGCAAGTCTATCAGCTGCTCTAATCCCCAGATCAGAAACCGAAAATGGTGAGAACGAACAATATTAACGCGTTACTGTTATTATTGCGGGAGAGCATCTGTACAGCACTCTAATTTCCTCCGCGACCGCCTCGTTGGTCGAGTGGCTAGCGTACCCGCCTAACTACATGGACCAACCGCGAGGCTCGGGTTCGATTCCCGACGGGGGCAGGCATTTGTGTGATGAACATTTAGATGTCTGCATTTGCGGGTCTGGGTGTTTATTAAATTTATTCTGGTATATATTTAAGTATTTCTATGTATTAGTATCGTTGACTAACACCCATAACACAAGCATATAATTTGCTTACTTTGGGGTTAGATTCAATTTGTGTGACTTGTCCTGGAATATTTATTTATTTATTAATTATCGAGCAACATCTAGGCGTGAGTGAGTCAAACCTAACTTGTTGATGTTGATGATGTCTTTTTTTACTTTTGTGATGGGTTCGTTGCGTTGGGATGTATCCCGATGTCATAAACGTTTGTCTGATCTGATTGAAAAAGTAGCTTTGTTCCTGTAATAATAATAATGTGAATTAAATTAATGTTTTTAAAATATATACACTGTCTGTTTCTTGTTTACATTTTAAGCTAACTAACAATTTTGAGGTTTTTTTCTTGTTTTTATATAAATACTTAGTTACTCTGGCTATAAGTATAAACATAAATTAACGAAATATTTGAAAAATAAAACTTACTATAATGTAAAACCCACCAAAACATCTAGTACCTATCACGAAAACCGCAAAAGCAAATGACCTAAACCAGTAAAATTAAAAAATACATATAATTCAAATAATTATTACTAACATTAACATGGTGATAAAAAATACTAATTAATGATGTCATTTAATTGAAGTTATACTTCTTTTGGCACGTTAGGAAAAAATGATGAGGGTAAATTTTTACGATGCGCGCGCAAACCGTCACGAAAAACCGACATGATGAAGTTAGCTATAGATAACATTTTAGTTTTCAAAAAAGGTACCAACAAAGTAAAAGTAAGGACATCTACGTATGTTTGCATGAGAACTGACAACTGTATTCACAATATTTCTTTATTTCTATGGTTAGTGTCATTTTATCTACAAATGTAAAATAAGGCAAAAGATAAAATTTTTAAAAATATTTTTATCTTATTACGCCGAAGAAGTATAACTTCTAACGCGTGTGCATAAGTACACATACAATTTTTTTATGAAAATATAATTAGTATCTGACATATTATTATAATTGATTAGCAATGTTAGTAATAGATATGGTATCAGAGACAAATCATTAGAATGATTAAAAAGACTTTAATGTTATCAATCATGAATGAAATGTTTGAAATCAATGTTCCCCCCGTGTTGGTCCGGGCTTCTTTGTAGAATAGACCATCTGCCTTCCTTGCCAGGCAGCTCGTAAAAGGCGAGCATAGGATCACCGTCACCACCACCGTGACATCCGACTAGGTGGTAGAGTTTAGCAGCGACTCGCCCGGATTGACTACCGCCTTACCTATTTCTGTAGCCATAACGTGTTCCGGTTTGAAGGGTAAGGTAGCCGGTAAACTTACTTTTGCTCGAGGCCTAACATCCCATCCTCAGGTTGGCAACGCACCATTACCATTTTTGGTGTCTCTAGGCGGCGTGAATTTCTTAACATCAGGAAATCCGTCTGCTAGTTCGCCTTCCGATATCATAAAAAAAAATATCATAATCGATTAGCAACATTAGTAATAGATTCATTCTAACCATTCTAATGATTTATCTCTGATGATGGTATCAGAGATAAATCATTAGAATGGTTTAAAAGACTAGGATGCTATCAATCATAAATCAATCTTATTTGCTGATGAGACTACACTTATTATCAAGTGCAGAAATGTGAATGATTTAGTCGTGAAAGTGATGTAGTTAAGTAAAGTGGTTAAATGGTAAAATCAAAACAATTTTAAGGGCCACTTGCACATTCCCGGGTTACATTTGACACTGAGTTAAACTGTCAAATATAAGGTGATTTAACCCGAGTTAGACGTTAACTCAATGTTAAAGACTTAAACCAGGAACGTGCAAGTGGCCCTAAAAGAAACAATCTTACGTAGTCAAAGTTAGTTGAATTTTAAGCTCAATGTAGAAGGACTATAAAATCAGATGTATTTTTAAATAATACTGTTATATAAAATGTAGATTTTAAGAACTTTCTAGTAGTAAAAATTCATAAAGTTTGTAATTGGAAATCGCATATTAATTCACTTTGCAATAAAATTGATAGGGTTTATACAGGATAACTTTGAAAGCACCGGCCATATCTAATTCAAGGGGATATAGGTTTAAATTAATACGTATAAAATATTTCTGCCAAATTGTTCTATTTACTTTTACAAAAATGCTTTACTTGTTGTCACGCTATGTCATACCTAGTACGAGTGATGACGTCACCAGCCTGGGAATGAGACTGCGGTCGGTGGGAACCGGTTTTATGTTTTGTTTATATTATAACCACGTACATCTTGTGTCAAAATTTTAAAATTGTTTTTTTTTTCATTTTTTAAGTTTTTCATAGATTGAAAGTGCTATCGATTCCAAACCTATTTTAAAATCTGACTGGTCCTTTAGATGTAACCCTGTATACATCTTGAGAAGATTAAGAGCAGTAGCAGGTATAGCATCTGTCTTAGCTTAACCCGTTTGAGCTTGATTAGTTTTCTGTTACATACTGTTACATTTTGCATTTAATAATATCAATCATCTAAACTTGAATGACTACAAAATGTCTGTGTCTGATTTATATTCTGTTTACGCACGTCAACATTTCGATCGCAGCTAAGGCGGGACTATGTTAAATTTCTTCTTAATGCTCATTGCTCTCTGTTATACTATATATATATATATATATTGTTTAACCAGAAACCCTCAGACCAAGACATATTTTTCGTACCTTCACTGAACGTTTTGTATTTGGTAATCAGTTAAGCATCATCCAACGCTCACCGAATACCAAATAAATTGAATGTGACTATAATACAATTGAAGGAATTATAGCCTGATTTACATTTTTACTGTTGTGTCAAAGGGGTTTAATAGTTTGAATAGGATATAAGTATTCTATAACATTCCTTGGAAAATAAAGTACTAAACCGCCAAATATTGTGATGATCGGTTCTGTACAATCGCGGTCCTGATATAGACAGACAAACAAAAATTCTAATAATGCTAAAAATGTGTTTTGCTCCCTGTTTTTAGTTGTTGCTAGCACCTTTTTTAAATATCTACAATGTATAGAATTTGCCCTTCCACAGTTTCATTATAAGATTAAAATTACACGGTAATCGTAATCGGTTTTTTTTTAGTTTTAAGGTTACACAAAGATTAAACAAAAAATAATAATCCTTACGTAAAACGATTCGTTTCTTGAGTACAGAAACCGGGCATAAACGGTAGGCCTTATAAATTATAATAGCTGCCGACGCGGTCGTTACCAAGTGACATATGACTGTCAGAATTAGTCGGATTAGTAATTTCACGGAGCTCCAAACGCCTCGGATCCAATTACCGGGGATGAAGCTCAGGCATTAAGAAAAAAAAGAAACACGACAATTCAAAAATGGAAAGAAATTTTAAACTAATTTAAATTTAGAAACGGTGCAGAAATGTGATGTTAATTAGTATTGATTGATTCTGTATGAACATTTTTTTAGTTTTTGCCACAGGCATGAGCATCTGCCATTAATCAAGTTTAAATGATTTGCATCGAGGTAGGCGTTACCTGATTTTGTAACATCAGGCTTAAATTATTCAAAGCAAGTGGTAATTTGTCATATTCAGTCATGTTAGGGTTTTAGGAAAAGTGGGAGAATCCTTATTAAGAAGTTGCGCTCATTGAGTGTGATGTTGAAACATCTAGAAAACATATGGTACCTAGTATACCTACTACGTACCTAGTATACTTTAAAAGATAACGCACATTTGGGCGGAGCGGAGCGTGTCGTATCGAGGTACATCGCATTGCATAGCACAATCAGGCGGCCCATCTGCTGATTTTTCTTACCGAGTACCAAAGAGTAGAGTTAACAGAAGAGTGGCCACTCCTCTTTTAAACTAAATATATGGAAAGTGGCGCCTCTGGTATTTATCGTACAAATCTTTAGCATTCAAATGTCATTCGCCCTCTATTCACATCATTAGCATCTTTCCTACTTTCCTCTTTCGTGACTGTAGGCCGCTACCTAATTTATAATTACAGCCTAATTTATAATTTAACTTTTAACCCCGTGTAGCGAAAACTGCTACTGTACACTTTAGAGAGTTTCCTGTAACCTTTTTTAAAACATAAAGTACCTTCCTCTCAAATTTCGTTACCATCGGTTTTGTAGGTTTGGCGTGAATAGCGGTAGCGATAGGGATGAAACGATACGAGTAAATCCAAGTAGGCACTCGATACTTTTCTCCGACAGCAAATACATTTTAGTATCGATACTTTGAAATATAGTATCGAGTAGGTATATGTTAAAAGTACTCATATCAGTAAATTTAGGGTTTACTTAAATTAAAATAATGAATTTTTATCTTTGAACATTGATATAAAACGTTTATCGTTAATTGAAGTTTTTGAACGCATCCTAGGCTTAGTTTTGTGTAGTTAGCAGCCTTGGGAGTAGATAAATTTGTTTGTCTATGCCCGAAAAAAAATTCAACCATAAGAAATTTACAAACAAGGAATATAAATACTCTTGAACAAGAGTTTATAAATGTTGATTTTCTTGAGCAGCACCACAAAAACGGACTCTTTTCATATTTTTTTTCATAACCACCGATACCAGTATCGAGTATAAGTATCGATACCCCAATGGTACCGTTTCATCCGTAGGGATGCCATTAAAAAAAAATCAAAGTTTTTTCATGTGTTTGATGAATATGTGTAGGTGCACGAGAGGTGTACACATAGAATTTTGCGACTGCTTTACCTTTCATTTACCGTCATGCGGGTGTTCTTTTTTTTATGATATAGGAAGGCAAACAAGCAGACGGATTTCCTGATGGAAAGAAATTCACACCGCCTAGAGACACCAAAGGTAGAAATGGTGCGTTGCCAACCTAAGGCCGAGATGTTAGGCCTCGAGCAAAAGTAAGTTTACCGGCTACCTTGCCCTCCAAACCGAAACACGTTATGATGTTATGGCGGCAGGAATAAGTAAAGCGGTGGTACCAATCCGGGTGAGTCGCTGCGAAACTCTACCACCTAGTCAGAAGTCACGGTGTTAGCGACGGCGACGGTAAACCTGTGCTCGCGTTTTACGAGCTGCCTGGCAGGAAGGCAGATGGTCTATTCTGCAAAGGAGCCCGGACCAACACGGGGAAAAACTCTTTGCTATTGGCTATTCGCTATTGTTTTGTTTTGGTGAAGGGTCAAAGAGCTAATAAGTTTATTAACTGTAATTCTTGCGAGTCTAATGTCCACGCCATGTATTGGTACGTATGCATTAGGTACTGTAGATGTAGATTGGTAAATTATGGTAGCTAGTAAGCTTTCTTACTCAAAAGGAAATACATTATAACCATTTTTGCTTCCTGTAGACAATCACACTATTAGGAAATGTGCTGTATTAATTATTTTATAATTTACGTAGGTAGGTAGAATGAAAATAGTAAAACGAATTTTTGGCTTATCATTACAAGCGCTGACGCATGACTCAAGTAGTGACATCTTGTGAGATAAAAGCTAAACTATGATAGTGCCAATCACCACTAGATGTCGTAGCGTTAACAAAACGATTATTAATTTGTGTCTGCTGCAGACCCGCCCTGGCAAATACATATTATTTTATGATATTGAAAGGGTTTTTTGGCGCCATCGAGTGAAAAGTTGGTCGAAGTTTTTTCATAATCATTGAATTTCGTGTTGATATGAGTGAAATTAGTCAATTTTGGTGGCAATTTGTACAATTTTGTTCAGTGAAAGCCGCCGTTCCTCGTTGCCGCCAAATCTCTTTACATGAGCTTGAGTAATGAAGCCGCCGCTTTACCCAAGAGCCTGACATGACTTACTGACGACTTATGACTAATGACTAATTATAACCTATTAAAATTGATGTAATACTTGATCCAAATTTCTACTTGACGAATGGCAAAATACTAACGTGAAGGCCAAAACTTAAAGAAAGAAAGAAAGATATTGATAGGCTAGCAAGCAGACGCTTTTACTGAATATAAGAAATTGACGCCCTATGATACCAAATGTGGTAATGATTCGTTTCCAACCTGACGCCAGGATGTTAGGCGTCAGCAATAGGTAAGTGGTATCAATACGGGCGCCTCGAAACTATATCACCAAGTCAGATGTCATAGTGCTAGCGACGGTAAGCAAAATTGACTGACTAGTGCTTAAAAAAAATCTTCACGCCCATATCCCCGTAGAGGTAGGCAGAGGCACAACCAGGGCGCCCACGACTAGCCGAAGATAATAAGTCCCATAATTGAGCAACAGAAAAAGAAGGTACTTATTTCTCAGATAAATCTTTGTACAAATGTTTCTAATATAGCTTTGACTCTTTCAACTATTTTTAAACATTAATAGAAAACTCCTGCTAACGCCTCATTATAAGTTAGCAAAAGGTCATGATCTTTTTCTCTTATTGCCTATGTTTTACTTAACTAAAAGAAGTTACTTTTTTTAATTTTGAATAAAATGTAATTATCAACCGAGTCAGAAAACGATATATGGATTTAAAACCGCAGGGGATCCACCTGTTGGTTGGTTATATTTTTAAGGGGCTGAAAATAGTAGAAGTCAAAGATCACCTCCCTTAGCAGCCAGTAGATAATGTATCTTACTAAATTTTGAAAAAAAGAAACAAAAAATAATATTAGTCCCCGATTATAATATTTTGGTACAAAATATTCGCTGAATATTTATGCCGCGTTATTGAATTGCTGAATATCATTTTAAATAAACCCCTGTCAAGAGGAAACCCCTACTCACAGCTTATAACTTGAATGAAAACAATTCCAAATTATAACGAGAAAATTATGAAATAATTTTCGCTCTTAAGCCTGCTGTCAACTAAACAATTCCGTGCAGTCCATCAAAATTAATATAATCTAAACCGGGGGCTGTCTCAAGTTTGAACAAAGATATTGTAAACGGAGTATCAAACTGTGTTAACACACGGACCAAATTTCCCTAGAATCGGCACAATAAAAGTAGAATTTTTAGTAGTCATTGGATAGACTCAAGGGTTTCATGATGTTACAGTAACAACTATGGCTAGCCTATAGATACCATAGATGTTATAGGTGCGTCGCTATCCTGTTGGCAGGGTATTTTATATTACGGTATATTATATTCAGGTCTGATATGTAAGTCTGTTAGATACCTGCCCTCCGAAATATGGCCGAATCTATCATTTCAGCGGCAAGAATTAGTAAGGCCTTGGCAAAAGTAATTGGCACCTGCCGTCAAGTTGCTCATGAATTTACCCTATGCCCGAAGGTAGGCAAATGGTAGGCTATTTGCCTACATGCCGGATCCAGATTCTGACATCCGGATCAACAAAGATATAAAGATATAAAGTGAAGTGAATTTAGTGTTTTTTGCTTGTAGTGGGGTACCCTGGTTGTATCTTTGCATATATCCTCGGAGTAATTTCACGCCCATATCCTCTAGTTGTGCCTACCATAGGCACTATCAGGGCACCAACGACTAGCCGACTAGCCGAATACACTAAGTCTCACAATGAGGCAAGTCACTCTCTGAGAGATTGTTTGTCTTGTACAAGATTAGTGCGATTCTCTGCCTATCTGTAAGTGAATTATCTACGTCTAATCCAGTTAAGATTTCGCAAATATCTAGTTCTGCAGAGGTTTTTTTACTCCTTCGTAAAGAATTGATTAAACTTCTAATGGATAGTCTGATTTGCATTCGCATTGCATTTGCATCGACAACCCCACACTATCATTATAGTAGAGCATGGTATATTTTACGTAATAAAGTTTGAGGGATGCTGTTATGTCTCGTGGTTTACACACGTTCCAAAGGTTTTTTTTTTTTAAATTCAACGATGAAAGCACATCTGCTTGATGAGATAGAAACATATTCTGATTCCCATATTTATGAAAATATCTCTCTAAAATTGTTATGTTGTTGTAGTCATTTACTTTATCCAAAAGGTGCGGTAACGTACAAAGATTGCAATCGTGTGTTTCCAGCCCAGTTGCATCCTTACTCCCTTATGGAACCCCGTTACTAATCGTTGTTTATTATTAAACTCGATACCTTTCCCCCGCAAATTATGGCAACGATCAAGTTCCTGTGTAAATAAACGCCTTTCTCATTTAAACGTCTATCAGATAGTTAACTATTGCTAACTAATAGATATCTAACTAACTATAAAAGAGTATTTATCAACGAATTAGCATTTAGTAGTTTTACACACTTAAAATATATTAAATAAAACTTTTCCACAACACATATTACGTATATTGTGGAAAGGTATAAAATGTTATTCGAAAAGTGAAATTCTTGAAAGTGCAGAGGATGAAGATTATTAATTCCAATAATGTTGTAGTGTTAGCATAATATTATAATAACAGAAAAATGGGTACAGTTTTCTTTGTTATAAGACAGCGAGCAAACTGCTGTTTTTCTTGAGTTTAAAGGATTTGGGCCCATTCGGCCCTCAATCCATGAAACATAAAACTAATACAGTAATTTATTAAACTATTATTTTTATCGCCTTTGAGGTCTAGCGGTCCAGGTGTTGGACTTGACTGCATTAGATCCGATAGGGTTACCCGAAAAAAAAGAAAATTTTGTTTTTCCAATTTTCTAATAAAAAAATGTTGCTCGGGATTGGATATGTGTCCTGTTGGCGATAGGCTTGCCACCTATCACATTGTAGGACTTAGTATCTTCTTTGACTAGACCAGATCTAGGCTCGCTTTGCACGATTCTGTGCTTATCCCAACGTTTTTATATGGAAGCGAGAGTTGGGTATGTCAGACAGAGCATGAAAGTAGGAAAAATGCGGTCGAAATAAGAGCACTACGGAAAATCTGTGGAGTAACGCTTATTGATCGCATTCGTAACAGTGAGATCCGAGAAAGAGCGGGATTGAAAGAAAATATTGGTGTTAAAATGCGAAAGGGCAGATTCAGCTGTTTCGGTCATGTGTGACGAAGATTGACAAAGCAGATATACAATGCACATGTGGATGGATGTAGGTACCGGAGGAGACCAAGGATCAGGATCAAGGTTGCACGATCCAATCACTCGGATTTTATCCGAGGGTGGTGTCAAGAGTTTCCGAAACCGGCGTGTTTGTATAAAAAGGG
>NJDD01002015.1:51680-62824 GCA_002245505.1 Calephelis nemesis | reverse complement strand
GTAAGGTAGCCGGTAAACTTACTTTTGCTCGAGGCCTAACACCCTGACCTCAGGTTGGCAACGCACCGTTACCATCTTTGGTGTCTCTAGGCGGCGTGAATTTCTTACCATCAGGAAATCCGTCTGCTTGTTTGCCTTCCAATTACATAAAAAAATATATGACCAACCTCTATTTTGTTATGGCATAAGATAGCAAACAAGCATGCGGATCGTGATGGCAAGAGATAGCCGTGGCCAATAGACGAGTCGTAGGTGCGTCGTTGTCATTTATCAGCTAATTATGCAGGTCTACCTGCTACCCTTCCCTCTAAATCGGAATATCACACTGTCATTATGGCCGCAGATATAGGTATAGTGGTTGATCGTTCCTGGGAAATTTGGTGTACAGCACTCTGCTACCAGAGGTCTTCTTGCTAAAGACGCATTTAATTAACCTTTTCTCGCCTCTAACGAGATGCCTGGAAGTAAAGCATACAGTCTCTTCTAAATACCTGACTAACATGGGTAAGTTTTATGTAAGTTGACAAATGGATCGCCTCTGTGGTCTAGCGGTCCGGGTGTTGGACTTGACTGCATGAGGTTTCGGGTTCGAATCCCGGGTCGGCCAACAAAAAAAGATAATTGGATTTTTCCAATTTTCTGATAAAAAAAAATGTTGGTCGGGATTGGGAATGTGCCCGGCTGGCGATAGGCTTGCCACCTATCACACTATGGGACTTAGTGTCTTCGGCTAGTCGTGGGTGCATTGGTTGTGCCTCTGCCTACCTCTTCGGAGATATGGGCGTAAAGATACTTTTACAAAAGGAAAACAAAATAAATGAAAAATTAGTTGTTATTACCTTAATGATGCTTGAATTGGTTCAACTATTTTAGTGATAAAAAGTAGCCAATGTTCTTTCGTTTATGATAAAAGTGTCTAAATTCAAAGTTTCACTGTTAGAGCTTTAAAAATGACGAATTTACTATATTAACAGTCATCCCCTCTTTTTATCCATTCTCTCCCCCATTTTTGTGATAAAAAGTAGCCTATGTTTATTAGTTTATCATAAAGTTTCTAAATATAAAGTGT
Source organism: Calephelis nemesis (assembly GCA_002245505.1). Classification (NCBI taxonomy): domain Eukaryota; kingdom Metazoa; phylum Arthropoda; class Insecta; order Lepidoptera; family Riodinidae; genus Calephelis; species Calephelis nemesis. Next base: position 61,755 of record NJDD01002015.1, on the reverse strand, counting down.
GTAAATACAAAGTTTCACCGTTATAGCTTTAAAAATGACGAATTTCCATATGAATATTTATCCCCTCTTTCTATTCAGTCTCCCCTATTTTTTTGAAATAAAAAGTAGCCTATGTTGTTTCTCAGCGTCTATTCTATCCCTGCACCAAATTTCATCAAAATCGGTTCACTGGTTTAGGCGTGAAAGCGTAACAGACAGACAGAGCTACTTTCGCATTTGTAATATTAAGTAGGGAAGTTTGCTACTATGTGTATCATAATTTCTTTGTGTGTTTTTCGTTAATGATAAACTGATGTACGTTGTTCGTTGCTGTGGACTTATGGTAAAAATTACTGTTAAATAATTTTCCTAAGCAAATTGTGCCGCCCAGGTTAACCCTTATAGGGGTTGATTTTCAAAAAAAAAGCTTAGACATAATTTGTATTGCAGAGCATTATTTTAGTGTCACGCAAAATATTTCAATAGAATTAAATTTCCCATACAAACTTAGCCACCTCCTTTAACCCCCAATTTCGAATAACCCTGAAATACGTGTTTCATCATTTGTACTAAAAGCACTAATTCAAAGTTTCATGCAAAAATGTGCAATGAAAATATTTATCTCATACAAACTTTGCCACCCTTTTTAACCCTTTTAAGGGTTGAATTTCCAAAAATAATATGCCTATATCCTTCTCATGAATGCAAAATATCTACATACCAAATTTCAGCAAAATCGGTTGGGTGGCTTAGGCGTGAAAAGGTAACAGACAGACATACAGAAAGACAGAGTTACTTTCGCATAATATTAGTGTGGATAAAAATTGCCAAAGTTTTTACACAAATAATTTTAATTTTAAATCTACATTTAAAGTAAAGTAACAAAACAAATTGCAATGAGTACTTATCCGAGAATTTGGCAACGGTACTTATAAAGAATATTCTCCATTACACATCACAAAACAGAACGTTTATTATCTACCTAAGATGGCGACTGTGATTTGCCTGTCAAGTGTCAACACATTAGAATTAAACATATCATTTATCAAAATACTCGACAATCCGAATTTTGCGGATATATGTTGCCGACTCAAAATCATTATTTTTTACGTTTTATTATTTAGGTAAGGTTTCAATCGAGTCTACCGTACCCCTTGACGAAATTATTAATATAGATTACAAATACTTAAAAATGAGCTTAAACTATAATATACACAAAGGCAGCCCTATCGCCAAGTCAGCGATCTCTTCCAGGCAAACCTAAGTATGGAATAAGATTTAGCGAGATACTGTACAATAGTAATCTTAAAAATACAAAAATGCATCTTACACTAGACGTCATAAAGGAAAAGAAAAGAAGAGACTAGAGTAGTAGTTTGAAAAAAGAGAGTAGTAGTTGTAAATCTGTACGTCCTCCTCCACGCGTCGTTATCCTCATTACTGAGGGTCGTGAATCTCTAGTTGAGGGATGATCTTGCTCCGAACAGTTGCACGCCACTCATTTTTTTTTTGGCCGAATGGAGGGCAACGTTTAAGTTGGTCTCGAAGGTTGTTCGGATCTGGTCAGTCCACCTAATTGGACTACGTCCTCTTGGTCTCCTACCGTCAACCTTTCCGGTGATTATAAGTTGCTCAAGGTTATTACCTTCTTTCCTGGCGATATGACCAAAGAACTCAAGTACTCTTCGAAGGCAAATAGATGAGAGTCGGGTCTTTACTTTGAGTTCCTGTAGGATAGACGCATTTATGCGAAAGGCCGTCCATGGGATCCGAAGCATTCGCCTCCAGCACCACATTTCAGAGGCATCGATGCGGTTGCGGTCAGCTTTCTTCAGTGTCCATGTTTCTGCCCCATAACTGAATATGGAGAATATTAAAGTCTTCACAAGTCGCACTTTCGTTTTGCGGGAAATGTTGCGATCTCTCCATATTCCCTGCAGCTGGGACATCCCGACCTTAGCCATAGCTATGCGTCTTCTGATTTCCTTTTCACACGAACTAGTGTTGCTTATGTTAGCTCCAAGATAGATGAAGTCTTCCACTGTTTCCAGTTTGAGGGCACCCAAAAAATGCAGCTTGTTATCCCGGTCAACCACCATGAGTTTGGTTTTGCTATGGTTGATTCTGAGTCCCATTTCAAGACTGATTCGCTCCATTCTGTCCAGAATGTCGACCATTTCACTTTCACTGCTGGCTAGAAGAGTAGTGTCATCCGCATATCGAAGATTGGAGATCTTATTGCCACCTATCGTTACTCTTCCACTCCAATCCTCACAAGCGCGTTTGATGATATACTCCCCATAAGCATTAAATAAAATGGGAGAGAGAATGCAGCCCTGCCTAACACCCTTGCCGAAGCTGAAAGGTTCCGATGTTATTTTATCAATCCTTACCACTCCCTGGTTTTCCAGATACAGTGTTTCAATAAGAGCCACCAAGTGCGCAAGTACGCCCATCTCCTTCAAAACTATCCAGAGGTCCGACCAAACAACGCAGTCGAAAGCCTTGCTATAGTTGATGAAGCACAGTATAAGAGGCGTATTGAACTCGTATGATTTCTCTATCAGCTGGCGAATGTTTAGAATCTGTTCTCGAGTTCCTTTGCCCTTGACGAAACCGGCCTGCTCCTGCGGTATCTGCCAGTCAAGGAAATGACGGATCCTATTATTAATAATATGTAGCAATACTTTGCTGGCATGAGATATCAAGGCCAGCGTTCTGTAATTGTCACATTTCGCAGTGGAGCCTTTTTTATGTAGTGGGAGAATTACAGATTTCGTCTAGTTGGAAGGCCATTTCCAGGTGCGCCAGACGTCGTCGCATATCCTGTGCAGAGCATCAAAACCAGCTGGGCCCATTGCCTTTAAGATCTCTCTAGTAAGCTGGTCAGGACCAGGAGCTTTTTTGGTTTTAATAGCACTAATTGCCGCCGTTACCTCGGATCGTAGTATTAGGGGCTCAGTACACAGGTCATTCACAGGTACAAATCTGTACGTAGACTTCGTATTTTTAGAATTTTTGTTTGTCTATCTGTATCCCGAACATGAATTATGCCGAAACTGCTGAACTGATAGTGAAGAAACTTGGCGGTTACTTACTTATCCCGTTCAACCCGTTTACTACTTAAAAAAGTATCTTCACGCCCATATCTCCGAAGAGGTAGGCAGAGGCACAACCAGGGCACCCACGACTAGCCGAGGACACTAAGTCCCATAATGTGATAGGTGGCAAGCCTATCGCCAACCGGGCACATTTCCAAACCCGAGCAATATTTTTTTATTATAAAATTGGAAAAACCCAATTTTCTTTTTGTTGGACGATCCGGGATTCGAACCCAGGACCTCATGCAGTCAAGTCCAACAACTGAACCGCTAGACCACAGACTACTTACTTCCTACTACTTACTTCCCGGAAAATTTGAAAATGCTAACCTGCGATGTGGACCCACTGCCACCAAGCCTGAATTTAATTTCGGAAACCCAGGAAAATCTGTGTAACTTTTGTCTTTGGTTTGATTCCCCGGTCGAGCTATTCAATTACATTTATTGAATTTTCTAACAAAAATAACGTTGATCAGGGTTGGATATGTGCTCGGTTGGATATAATTTCCATCTATCACATTGTGGAATTTAAGTACGCTCGGCTTACCGTAGGTGCCCTGTTTGTTCAACTGCCTAACGTTTCAGGAATAAGGCGTTAAGATACTAACTACCACAACAAATTAGATGCCTGTTTAACAAAACACTATTTAAAATTTACATCCAGCTAATATCGTGCTACACGTGGATGACGTGGCTGTATGTTATTGGTTGCGAATCCAATTTTAGATAGTGCTAAGTAAAATTAGTGTTCAACGAGTGTTTTTGTAGGGTTCCGTACCCAAAGAGTAAAAACGGAACCCTATTACTAAGACTCCGCTGTCTGTCTCCAAGCTGTATCTCATAAACCGTGATAGCTAGAAAGCTGAAATTTTAACAAATGATGTATTTCCGATCGTTTTTGCAACAATTACTAAAAATTAAAAAATATAAAATATTAAGGGGCTACAAAATACGTATTTTTTTGCTCAATAATAAAATCAGTAACAGGTAAACGCTTCAAATTTTCACAGAATATTTACTTGTATATTTCCTTTCAAAATAAATAATCAAATAATAATAAAATAAATATTAAAGGGGGGCTCCCATACAACAAACGTGATTTTCTATTATAGATGTTGGTTTTTTGTGTACTCTCTCCTTTAAATTATATGATATTTTTACAGTTAATAAGTAATCGTTGAAGTTTTAATGGCATTTAACTTGTAATACTCGTACATCTTACATCTGATTTTGTCAAGTCAGGGATACTTATCATTGCTGTCCGAGGGATCATATAACTTTAATGGCCATAATCTTTTAAAGCCTTAATTCAGAGTTCGCAATAGCCAGACATTTACGAGATCCTTCAACTTATTTGACAGACCCTGTCCCTAAACTTTATGACCCCTTGATAACGAGCTACAAATCTTCAAATTCAACATGAACTAACTTAACATTGCGGATTCTCCTGCACAATATCAAATTAAAAAACGACGGGTTGCACTACGGGAGTGCCGGCAGAAGTGAAAACTTGGATATTAACGTTGTGCATTTTTGATATTTAATTATGAATGATTTGGAAAAAATTGCACGAACTGCTTTAATTATCAGAATGAAAGTACTATCATTTATGTGGTAGAATGCAATATTAATTTATTAAGCTATCGTACACAAACATGACAACACGAACATTCGCGCAAGTGCCCTGCGACGTGTTATGAATTTGCGTCTTACGAAATTTCAGGTCACGTGGCCTGACGCGAGTTTAGAAGATTTTACCCACTCCAAAAAAAGTGCGCAACGCCGCTAAAGAAGTTTTGACTTCAATAAAATATAACTTATACTTTTGTATCCCTTATGTTTATAGTGTAGCGGTCTGATGTTGGCGTTACAACATGAGAGCCCAAGTTAGATTCGCGAGTCACGCAACTTGAAATTTCTAAAAGTTTATTTTTCTCTTTAATTTTCTAAAAGACTAGTTTACCAGGCATTAGATAAGTGACCGTTGGCTATAGGTTCGCCGTCTATCACATTGTAGGTGTGAGTGTTCTTACCTTCAGCTTGCGCTTCGGATAATTGTGAAGCCCTTGGTTGAACCTCTGCCTACCTATTTAGAGATAGTTTCATACAAATCCTGACAAACAACTTAAGAGTAGTGAGTTATCGAACAAGTAATTAACTTGAAGCCTACTAAGTTTGTGCAAACACAAGTAATAAACCAAGTAGTACGATTAACCATAATAATCGACACGTTGGCAAGCTCGTTTTGCCATGCGATCAAAGGAAGCAAATATAAATCGTATTTCTTTTGAAAATGCACTCTAACACACAGTTTTAAAGTTGAAATTAGATCACTAAGTATTGGTTTGTATAAATCGCGTGCTAGGGAAGCATAAAGTATCGTTCAATGGTAGAAGCTTATTGTTTTATATTACCGCCCGCCCAGTAATGTGACAGTGGGCGGAATAAGTTATACGTATTTTTAAGCCTTTTATGGAATATATTAATGATAGTAATTACGTATGTCTATCAAAATATTTTTAGTCAGCATTTTATGGCGAAATGCAACATGATTAATAATCTATTTTTAGTGTAAAGTCCGCGTTGTTTGTATAAAAAAGAACGATGTTTGTAGATTATTGATACTTAAAAGTAATACCTAGTAGTTTTATTTACATACAGCAAATGTATTTTCACGCCCGTATCCTCGAAGTACTAGGCAGAGTAATAAACAAGGCATCTACGGTTAGCTGAAGGTACAAGTAGGTTTCAGGAGACCACACGGTTTGACACATACTTGTTTGCTGATATCGGATGAAAAATACATACATTTATGTGTATTTGTTTTCATTTATTACATAGCCTTTCTACATATTTGATTTTCAAGGTATATACCCCCTCCTTGTTATCCCTATCCCGTGTTCGTCAGTGCTCCCTTGTAGAATAGACCATCAATCTTTCTGCCAAGCACCACGTAAAAGGCGAGCATAGGCTTACCGTCACTAACACCGTGACATCTGACATTGTGGTGGTGTTTCGCAGCGGCTTGCTGGATTGGTACAACCACCTTACTTATTCCTGCCGCCATAACATCAGCGTTGACGTGTTCCGGTTCGGAGGATAAAAGAGCCGGAAGCTATTACTATTGCTCGATGCCCAACATATCAGACTCAGGTTGGCAACGCACCAACCTCAGTCTCGGATGTTAGGCATCGAATATTTAGTCTGACACATGAATATGAGGTTTAATTTATTTCTTTAAAATTAATTCGCAGCAGTGAACAGAGTTGGGCCTAATGCGACAAGGCATTCTTCATCAGCCCAACTTACTCTATAAGCAAAAATAATTGGAGTGTACAGAAGGATAAATTGTGTATTTTTAAAAACAATATGAATATACTTTTTTGTGATAGTGGAAGGCTAACGAGCAGACGAATTTCTAGATGGTAAATTCACGCCGCCTAGAGAGACCAATGGTGGTAATGGTTGGCTGCCAACTTGAGGCCGGGATGTTAGGCCTCGAGCAATAGTAAGTTTACCAGCTACTTTATCCTCCCAACTGGAACACGTCAACGGCAAGTACTCACGTTATGGCCCCAGGACTTACTAAGGCGGTGCGCTGCGAAATTCTAGGTCCTAGTGAAATGTCGCGGTGATTGTGACGGTAAGCCTATGCTCGCCTTTTACGAGCTACCTGATAGGAAGACGACAGATGACCTATTCTAAAAAGGAGCCCGGACCAACACTGGGAAAAACTTTTAGTACAACTAAGAAAACTACTACAACTTACTACGAAAACTAGGTAATTAAACAGTACCTACATTTTTCAATGTGTGAAGTGTAAATTTGAAGTAATTGCTGGTCTACAATTCAAAACGTTTGTCGTCAAATCAAAAATGTTTGCACGCTGTAAAATAAGGCTAAATTATACTTCGACACGAACACATTTGCATAGTGCACCCCTCGGAATGTCGCATGTGGGTTGGGGCCTATCGTTACGTTGTTTGTGGAGAATTTCATGCAAAAGAAGGGTAGTTTCAGTTTATTTATCCGTAACTCCATACTAATGTAAATGCGAAAGTGTGTTTATTTGTTTGTCGTTTTTAAATGTCGCATGAGAAAAAATATGACATAATTTTGGTTAGTGACATAGGTTACTTTTTGTCCCCATATATAAAAGAGAAACATCAATAAAGTTTAGCACTTAATTTCGTGGGTATAGTTACAGGTAGTATTTAGCTCTTACATAAGCAATTTCAATTCCACATACAAAACTAGAAGAAAACTGTAGGGTTACTCATAAACCTAGATTTCATAACGTCAGTGCTCACTTTTGATTTGTTCTGGTTCGGATAATAAGGTAGCCGGTAAACTTACTTTTGCTCGATCGACTTACTAAACCTGTTGCCTCAGGTTGGCAACAGGCTTACCACCTTTGATATCTCTAGACGGTGTGAAAAAGTCTCTAAATTAAGATAAAAAAAGTTAAAAGATATCGGTATAGAAGGTAGTCTATTTATAGTAGTAGTATTCTCTTGGTATACCTTGGTATAAAATTGTTTATAAGTTATAATTCAAATTGTAATAAGAATAAAACTATTTGTTGAACGAATATTACCTATATATTTAAAAATCAATTGCTGTTCGTTAGTCTCGCTAAAACTCGAGAACGGCTGAACCGATTTCACTAATTTTGGTTTTGAATTATTTGTTCAAAGAAGGTTTAAAAGATAAGAAAAAGGAAAAAACTTGCGAGAAAACTAAGAAAAACAACATTTTCCTTTTTTCCATACAAATTGAACGGGTGGAACAAAGTTCGCTGGGACAGCTAGTATTTATATATAATTAAATAATCACTTTTTAAAAATATTTAAATATTTGCACACCACAATGTGGTAGAATATGTTGGAAAGCTTAAATAATTTTGCAACAACTTCAACACACATATTCCGGAAATAAATATATTTTCTTTCTTTCTCTCTTTCTTTCTCTCACTCTCTCTCTCTTTCTTTCTTTCTTACCATAGCATCACTTGTAATTCTAAGGGCCACTTGCACGTTCCTGGTTTAAGTCTTTAACATTGAGTTAACGTCTAACTCGGGTTAAATCACCTTATATTTGACAGTTTAACTCAGTGTCAAATGTAACCCGGGAATGTGCAAGTGGCCCTAAGAAGGATAAACAAGTACGGACACACTTCAAGTTATTTTAATTTGGATATTGTCGCGTGTTCAAATCGCGTGATTAGCCCAAGTCAAAATGGCGTGCAACGTCGTTAAAAGCAGTACAGAAAATATCATTGATATGTAATTAATTTTCATTGATATATTGCTTGGTTACTTTGGAAGCTATTTTACAATAGACAAGAAGTTTTAAGTTGACGACATTTTGAACCTAGATTTTTTTGTATTCAGTTTTTACAATTTTGTAAGGGTTGTGTAGAATAAAACCTTTGGATTTTTTACTATAAGAGGTGAGCATAGGTAAAATGTCGTCTATACAAATAATTAAAATAATTGGGCCATCTGTTTGCAACATTGAAACAAATGATTTTTACATGCTTATGAATGTTGAACGCCTTTGTGGTCTAGCGGTAAGGTGTCGGGCTTAACTTCTGTCGGTCCCGGGTTCGATCCCCGCGTCAGGCTACAAAAAGAATTAATATTTTAAATTTTGTAATAGAAAGTTGCCCGTGATTGGATGTGTGTCCAATTGGCGATAGGCTTACCATCTGTCACTTTGTTGGATTTAGTGTCTTCAGCTAGTCGTGGGCGCCATGATTGTGTCTCTGCCCACCCTTTCGGGGATGTGGCGTGAATATACTTATGAATGTTTATACGGTAATTATACCAAAATAATTTCGTTTTTTTAATATATGTCTGTCTGTTTGTTCCGGCTAATCTCTGAAACGGCTTGACCAATGTTGACGGGACTTTCACTAGTATCTGAAGCTATAAAAAGTGACTCAAACTAGCTTTATTTTTTGTAAATTCTTATTTAAGTAGATAACTTTATTTGTTAAATTCTACGCGGACGAAGTCGCGGGCACAGCTTGTTATTTATTAAGCCACAGGCAGTAGAGTGATTTGTCAAGATTTTTGTCAGTACGAGCAAAATGTTTTTGCTTATAAATATTTTACATGAAATACTTTGACCTATCAAATTCTTATTTTGTGGTCTTATTTTATGGGGTGTGTTTAAGTAAAACTTTGCACACGTTTTACTAAGAACCTCATAAGTTTTTATCCCAGTTGATAATGCTTGTGGTATTCTTACTTATAATTTGTTAAAATTATTTAGCTTTTTATCATAATAAGAATATTCCAATTTTGTTAAATCACAAATCTAACTATAAATTTCTATTCATGAAAAGTATGAAAGCGAACAATCTTTCTTCTCCGCCAAAAGTATGACGTTGCGAGTTCCTGACGAAGGTTGATTATCGTAAACGAGTTTCATAAAGAGAGACGTTAAGAGAAGGAGTTAGCATTTATGGAAGAGTCACAGAAATGTAATTAAAATTATTTATTTGCGGAATATTTATATATATGCAGCCGATGTTGGCGTTAACCACGTAACCTGACGTGATGTCGTTCGATTCCAGGTCGGGCAACTCAAAATGTGTTTTTTAATAAAAACCGACTCTTACAGGGATTTGATAAGTACCCATTTGGCGATATCATATCATATCATATTCTGCTCTGACTACTTACTGTTAGTCCTGGGTGCCAAGGTTGTACCTTTGCCCACCTCTTCTAGGATACTAGCACAAAAATATGTGCTTTTGAATCCCAACGGAAAAAGACCGGTGATATACGTTTGATGTGTCTGTGTATGTGTGGTATAACTCCTTAACTGATGGACTGACTTCCATGCAGATTCCTTAATTTGAAAGCTGACGTGTTCGAAATGGTTCTTAGCTACATTCCGGATAAGTTTTGATGTTAAGTTTTCAATTTTTTTTTAAATTTATTATTACTTGTACAGTTTATAGTGTGTGTCATATTCAATGCCAG
>NJDD01002015.1:21903-32294 GCA_002245505.1 Calephelis nemesis | reverse complement strand
AATGGAAAGCAAACAGGCAGACGGATTTCCTGATCGTAAGAAATTCCCGCCGCCTAGAGACACCAAAGGTGGTAATGACGCGTTGCCAACCTGAGGCCAGGATGTTAGGCCTCGAGCAAATGTATGTTTACCGGCTACCTTACCCTCCAAACCGGAACACGTTATGGCGGCAGGAATAGGTAAGGCGGTGGTACCAATCCGGGTGAGTCGCTGCGAAACTCCACCACCACCTAGTACTACCTCCACCACTACCTCGAGGAAAGTATGTTTACCGACTACCTTACCCTACAAACTGGAGTACGACAACGGCAAGCATTTGACGTTATAGCGGCAGGAATAGGTAGGGCGCAGGTACCAATCCGGGCGAGTCGCTGCGAAATTCAACCACCTGTTAGGATGTCACGGTGTTAGTGACGACAAGCCTATGCTCGGATTTCACTAGCTGCCTGGCAGGAAGGCAGATGGTATATTCTGCAAAGGAACCCGAACCAACAAGGGGAACATAAAGTAATTCATTTTTTTTGTTCTGTGTGTCTGATCTTTGATTAATAATACTAAAAGCTGTTGACAGATCTTCAAAATAGATTTTTTTTTTTATGTTATAGGAAGGCAAACAAGCAGACGGATTTCCTGATGGTAAGAAATTTACGCCGCCTAGAGACACCAAAGATGGTAATGGTGCGTTGCCAACCTGAGGTCAGGATGTTAGACCTCGAGCAAAAGTAAGTTTACCGGCTACCTTACCCTCCGGACCGGAACACGTCATGACGTTATGGCGGCAGGAATAGGTAAGGCGGTGGTACCAAACCGGGCGAGTCGCTGCGAAACTCTACCACCTAGTCAGATGTCACGGTGTTAGTGATGATAAGCCTATGCTCGCCTTTTACGAGCTGCCTGGCCAGAAAGGCAGATAGTCTATTCTGCAAAGAAGCCCGGACCAACACGGGGAAGAAATAGGTAAAAATGGATATCCCTGAACCAATAACACAAATTGAATCTAATCCAAAAGTTGATAATGACATGAAATGAAGATAAGAATGATAAGGCCTTTAAAAAAAATTGCAGTAATTTGTTTAAAAAGCAGAAATTTCTAATTCAGTAAAACATTTTCCAATACACTTATCTCTTACTTTTAAAATAAAATAAACTGAAATTTTTCATAATTTCTTTTATACTAAAGATATATTGTACAAATATGAAAGAGTATGGAAACTACAAACATTTAAAATAACATGCAAAAAAACAACATAACATAAATGCGCACTGACGACTGATTAGGCCTCAGAAATTGTAAAGTACGTGAAACTTTGGTTTTCTAGTGGCCATGTTGTTATTTTAAATCTGCGATTTTAAAAAAAAGGCACCAGTGCATTTGACTTATGCTGGGATTAACCGACGCCATGACACATATGGACATATGGACTTTCGTTGTTTATAAATTACATAATTATTGCAATTGGATTAATGGATCACTAGAGAACAATTAATGCTAAAATAAAAAAAAACGGCCATGTGTGAGTTGAACTCATACACCGAGTAGGTAAAACCTGTAGGTATAAACGACAAATCTCAAAGTTAATCCTTTATTCGAAATTAATCTTTTATTTGTACTGTAAGTCGCTGCATTGTGCCAAATTTTATGTTCTAAGTGCACGGAAAGTATCATGTAGGCTTTAATTCCCCTGGAGGTTTCAAAACTTTGCATAATACACAGTTACGGTAGATAACTAGCGCAATAAAAAAACGTAATGGACATATGGAAAACAATGTGTGAGTACGGAAGCGTAATTTTCATACTGTCCCATATTTGATACGGATCCCTTCTTTGGCGAGTTGAGCTCGCACCGTTGAAATCCGCTTTTTAAAAGTAATCTTTAATATTTATGTCAGAATGGCGAAAATTGTGTGTTTATCGTCAGTACAAAATAAAATTTGCTTACAAATATCTCAACATTTCAGTCTGTCTTTTCGTTATCTGCATTAACATTTCATTGTCAGAGCAATGATATGTTTTAAATTAAATGCCTCATAAAAACGTCTTATCCAATTAATCCTGAACGTTAAAGCGTGAAATTTGTAACAGGTTAAATGAGATTGTGTAAATTCAAGCTACTTAGGATATCTTGCCATAATTAAGGTTGTCATGTTAAAAGTCACCGGATTAGCTGTTTCTTCGGATAATAACCATCACTTATATAAAACAAAGATGGTAGGAGCCTTGCTATCTGAGGACCGGATTGGAATATTAACATGAGTGGTTTGTATGAATCTATCAGATATTCAATATTTCAGCAAAGAATACGTCAACAGTGAGCACTAGTTGCAATAATAGGAAGGCAAAAAGTAAGTGAGTCAGTATCTTCACGCTCATATCCCCGAAGGAGTAGGTAGAGGCACAACCAGGGCACCCACGGCTAGCCGAAGACACTAACTCCCACTATGTGATAGATGGCAAGCCTATCGCCAACCGAGCAGGTATCCAATCCCGAGCAACATGTTTTTATAAAAAAATTGGAAAAACCAAATTTTCTTTTTGTTCATAGGAAGGCGGTGCTACTGATCCGAGCGGATACTCGTAACTAAACTAGAACTACATACTCGTATTGTCATTCTGCCATCGAATAGTATTTACCCCCCGTGTTGGTCCGGGTTTCTTGTATAGTATAAATCAGGGGTGGGCAAATTCTTTTGACCGCGGGCCGGTAAATAAAAAAATCTAGTGTCTAATCTTAGTCTAGTCTTGAGGCGGGCCGGTTTATTAAGACACCTAAAAATAGCAGTAAAAACGAGTATTACGATTATAAAACTTTGTATAAACATAATATAAGGCATTTTTTTATTATTTTACAATCATTTATTATTAAAATAAAATCTATTTATGAAGACTTAACATATGAAATACGCAACATATATGTTTGAAGTATCGATTCTGTTTCTTAATTATTCAAATTTCAATAGTCTTTTAACATTTCAACCATTAATTTTTTAAGAAGGTTCATATTTTTTCTAAAAAAACCCTCGGCGGGCCGGATTAAAACCTCTCAAGGGCCGGGTCCGGCCCGCGTTCCGTAATTTGCCCACCCCTGGTATAAATCAAATGCCTTCCTACCGGGCAGTTTGTGAGAAGTGAGCTGGTAAATGGGTCATCACACTCATCACCAACACGGGCGCTGGTTGTAGAGTGCCGCATAACTCATCCGGGTAAGAGTAAGAGTTCACCGCCTAAACTATACCTGACCCTCTGAAACCAGAGCGATTTGGTGATGAAATGTCAACATAAGTCTGCCAGGTTATCTATAGCATCTAGGTACCTACATTCGAAATGTACACCTATCTGTTTTGTCAATTTTTCGTCTGCTACTTTTACTTTCCCGGAGTGGCCCATGTCCTTTCATATTTTACCAGTATAATTTTCTTTATATCCCCTCCACCCTCTCTCTGATCTTACTATTGCTATTGTAATCGGCGACCGTATTACCGCAGATACAGATAGATACCACAATGTAACAAGACCGAAATATCGAGAAATAAAAATATATCGTGAGTATCCCGCCTAAATCATTTAAAATGTTACATAGGTTTTTTGATTTACTAATCATCTTTAAACGTGCATTTTATTCATATTTGTAGTTTCGATCATTTATTGTCGGTGACATTACGCCTAAAAAATCAGTATCTTCACGTCTGTATGCCCTCAAGGAAAGTGCACGTTTCGACAGGCAGCCCAGTAATCCAACTAGGTCGTTTTCATAATTTTTGTATGGAGCAATACAAATTGTGCTGAGGCGCATCGCGACGGATTTCGGCGTGGCACGCCAGGTGCAAAACGTAAATGATATTTTAACGCTAAAGTTTTGTATAACAACGTCCAAATGTGCCACCTTTACTTGACGATTTTAAAGTAGAGCTGCCACTCTTTATCCGCTCAACTGCTCGCAGCCCTTTAGGGGTTTTTTAAAAGTTCGCTCAATGGCCACAGCCACTAAAGGGTGCCGTCTGCCGCGCTCCATTCTTAATTCAAGTTTGTTCAAGTAAACTTCGTGTATCCAAATAATTTTTTTTGTGTGTAGCAGACTATACAACCTGTCGTATTAATAAGTTTGAAGTGTGTCAACATGGTAAAAAAATTTTCGGAACGAGTTGAGTGGTTATATATACTCAGTGACAAAAATCAGTCAATACGATGCGGTCTTTCCCTCCTGAGTGTAATACCACCCCGACAGTAGTCGGCGCTATCTGGATAGTGACTTGTCTGAAGAGACTCTGGAGGTGGGCAGACGTATAATCAGGGCACCTACGACTAGCTGTACAACTAAGTCCTACAAAGTCATAAGTGGTAAATATTGCCAACCGGGCACATATCCAATCGCGGTAACATTTTTATAACAAAAAAAAAGAGTCTTCACGCCCATCTCCCGGAAGTGGTAGACAGAGGCACAACCCACGACTAATCGAAGACACTAAGTCCCACTATGCGAAAGGTGGCAAGCCTATCGCCAACCGGGTCCATATCCAATGCCGGGCAAGTGGCGTTATTTTTATAAGAAAATTAAAAATATACTTTTTCTGGGATCGAACCACCTCCAAAAGTGAAGTCCGACGATAGGCCGTTATACCAAAGAGACGATTATCACAAAATTGAAAAAATACATTTGTATTGCCCTGGCCCGGGAATCGAACGCGGAGATTAGTCAACTTCAACACCACTAGACAACACAAACGATCTCACTTTACACCTGGTGGTGGTGGTGGTTAGTGTGGTCACTACCACATGCGTTCGTTTAAAATTAATCTAATTCTTATCTAATTGCAATAGTAGCTAATTGTTTGACTGTTTGCATTTACACTATTACATAAAATAGCACTAAACTATACAAACCGTATTGTATAACTTGTACTTGATGTATGGTATGGTAGTAAATTCGAAAGCCAAGTGCTCATAAAGCAAGCAATGTCAGGACCTCCAATATGAAAGTCGGAGGGGTGTGTTAACAGAGGCACGGCCGCCGCAAGCCGCTCTCCATAAACAAACCCGCGACGAATGCCTTCGTGATGCCACAGAGTAGGAGATACAGCTTATTTAAAACACCAAAACCGCACAAATTCAAATTCTATCTCAACTCAATTGCAAATCGCACAAAAATACAGAAAATAAATGTTTCTTAAACATGCTTGAATATCCCAAATCCAAAATAGGGTTCTTCATTAAAAAATACGTACCCCTTCCCAGTGGGGCGCAAGATTGATTTTACTAAGAGTGTCCATTGGTATGAGTGTCATAAATAAAAAAAAATAATGTAAAGACGGTTGAATGGTTTTAAGCTTTCAAGCTGAATCTGCTTATCCGATTTTGATGAAACCTCATAGTAATATAGTTTATACATCAGAATCTTCTATAATATAAAAATGAATCGCTAAATGTGTTGGTAAGCGCATAATTTCCGAATGACTGGACCGAGTTGGCTAATTCTTTTAATACTGTGTTAGTTATTGCCAGGACAAGGTTCTTATTAAGAGAAAAACTGGGAAAATTGTAGGGAAAATGGGAAAACAATATTTTAATGATTCCCATACAAACTGAACGGGTGGAACGAAGTTCGCAGGAGCAACTAGTACTGAATAAAATGTAATGTATAATTAATATTTTCCATAATTTGATAGGCGGGCGAAGACGCAACATAAAAAATCTCGATCATGCAAGTTTGCAAACTAAAACATCTGCATTGATCATTCAAAAAACGTTATGACACTCCTCTTTCTCTACCGGCAGTTAGAAATAAAATAGACACTTACCGTCTTATTACCAAACTCAGACTACAGTACACCACGGTTTAATTTGACCTCATACTCTGTATTACAGTGTAACAATAAATACAATATCAACTTAAACTTTGCAGTAATTTGTTGTTTGTACATTCACAAGAATGGTTGTGTCAAACCAAAACTATTCCAGTTTAGCACAACCTCACTTCCTATTTTCGCTACCATACTACGGCCATGTATGTATGGGCCAGTACTCGCTGCTTTAATGTTTAGGTTTGGTACAGTAAAACAGACGGTACTACAGTTTTGATAAGTCAGAAAAGTTGACTACGACACATTCCTTACATTTGTCGTATGTGTTGTTATCGCAAAAACTTAAAAAATACCGAAAACGTACAAATAACACAAGTTTATCCATGATAAGTGGAAGGTACGTGTAGTCCAATGAAGTGATAGGTGACAAAAATATCGCAAAACTGGAGACTTATACAAAAACAATATTTTATTGGAAAATTTAACCACTAGTGACAAGACAATACAGACCACTTAATAAGACAATAGAGGCGACTTAATAACAAAATTCACTCCTGCAAAACTTTGATACTTATAACATTACTCTGTGGCTTCATTCGCATCACCTACAGCACTTCCATAAACGGTTGTTCTTCGATACATTTACTTTATGATCTCCGCTAAGTCACGTGTGAGCTTATATCTTGATTAGACTGAGGAAATTGCCTTATTTTACTACATCTCTTGTCTAAATTAGTTCTGACACAAAATAAATTTGGCCATTATTTTTAAGTTTTTGAGTTAAAATTTTAAGTTTCACGGTCCGTCTTGGATTCGACTTCTTGTCCCGCGATCGATCCCCAGGTCGGAAAACAAAAAAAAAGAAAATATGTTTTTGCTATCTATAATATAAAATCGCCTTTGTGATGTAGCGGGCAAGGTGTTGGACTTGACTGCAAGAGGTCCCCGGTTCGAATCTCAGGTCGGGCAACAAAAAGAAAAATTTGGTTTTTCCAATTTTCTAATAAAAAAATGTCCGGTTGGCGATAGGCTTGTCACCTGTCACATTGTGGGACTCTGTGTCTTTGGCTAGTCGTGGGTGCCATTTGTTGTGCCTCTGCCTACCCTTTCGCGGATATAGCCGTGAAATTACTTTGTGATTATAATTTATTACAAAAATGAATCGCTGAATGTGTTAATAAGCGCATAACTGCCGAACGACTGGACCGATTTCGCTAATTCTTTTTTACTGTTTAGTTGTTGTCGGGAGAAAAACCGGTAAAATTGTAAGGTGCGCAAAAATCTTTTTTTTGCATAAAAAATGAACGGGTGGAACAAACTCCGCCGGGACAGCGAGTTCTCTAGTAAAAATAATATTTACATAGAGGATTCGATGAATCCTATTAAAAATCTTCCTAAATAAAAATATGCATAATGTGAAGGCCATACATAATGTTACGTGTTTCAAGAAAAGCAGCCATAACTGGAAGTTTAAAAGTTGGAACTTTTAAAATATTCTATGACGATGAAACATTCGCCCTTTTAGTGGCTGTTCAATAGTCGTGCAGAACGCTGCATGAGGTTGAATGTTGGATATAAAGGTCGACTATGTGATGTGTTTCACTTTTTCTGTTTGCCTGGTACTTGCAGTTACCGCGCCAAAGAGAATTTATTAATATCGTGTCGACCAAACTTTTATAGTTAAGGGCTCGTTAATGAAATTGAAAAATTAAATGAATAATAAATATTTTCATTATCGTATTCTTTCCAATCTTGATGAAATATTTAAAAAATATGGTCGCCATACTACGCTACAGTTGTCTAATTTGCTTCCTACAATTACGATAATCTTAATACATATAAATCTGGTGTCACAATGTTTGTCCTCAATGGACTCCTAAACCACTTAACCGATTATAATAAAATTCGCACACCATGTGCAGTTCGATCCAACTTGAGAGATAAGATAGCGTATATCTCAATTTATGGTAAAAAAATTACCACCCGAGCGAAGCCGGAACGGGCAGCTAGTATAAACAAGACCCGCGCGATTCTCACGCGATTATAAAACCGCGGTACACGCCGTGTTTGAACGTAGCCTATGTTATTGCTTAAATCTAAAGGATATCAATCGTCTAAGTTCGATGCTTAATGAATGCTTGATGAATATTGTGAATACAGTTGTCAGTTCTCACGCAAACATACGTAGATGTCCTTACTTTTATTTCGTTGGTACCTTTTTTTGAAAAACTAAAATGTTATCTATAGCTAACTTTATCATGTCGGTTTTTCGTGACGGTGTGCATCGTAAAAATTTACCCTCATCATTTTTTCCTAACGCGCCAAAAGAAGTATAATTTCATTAATTGGGATGAGTCACTCTAATCACTAAGGGGTATGAATATGTGTTGGCTAAATAGATGTTGGCTGATTCTCAAATCTACTCAATATACATACAAAATTTTATGAGAATCGGTCGCCCATTTCGGAGGAGTTTAATCACGCACATCGTGACACGAGAATTTTATATATTAGATAAACCAGCAACTTCTCAAGCAACTTTTCTATTTCATATCTATTTAACTAACGTGTGTGTATTTTCATTGCAACTACATAGGTGGTAGGTTTGCTATAGTGTGCCCGGGCTAAATTTCACCACTAATATGTCCTATCTCGCAGCCATAAACTTAGTATTTTTTATTGAAGTGGTCTGGGTGTACGGACCTCTTCAATAGAAGTCTGAGTCCGATACACTTACTCGGGCAATTCCAGCCTTAGGTTGGCATTACTCTATTTAACACCTATGCCGTCTTTTTAATAATGATTAATTTAAATTAAAAAAAAACATTAGTAGATTGTGACACAAGTGTATTAGTAAAGTTATTGAGAAAAAAAATATTTGATTCAATTTAAAAACACGGAGTAAAAGTATTCCAAGGTTCAGCCTAGTATTAAAGTGATGAAAGACTGTGATATAAACTTAATTTTAATCCTAAGTTAATCCACGTTTATTAATAGGACGGATGGTGTCTATAATACGAGACCTTTTTTTTGCTTACCATTAAAGAATAAAGTCCACTCGTTCACGTCATTTTATATTTATTTAAACACATTTTAAACATACATGTAATCTAACAAATAAAAAGACTAAAAAACTAGCTAGTGCACTATGCTCTAGCTCTGGTGTCTGGCATAACTCGTATATACTCGTATTGCAAAATGCTTATTACATGAGAAACAGCAACATGTTCGCATCCCTAAAGGACAATGTCCTGACAAAACAGTATATAAATAATACGTAATAAGAAGCGGGACTTCCATAGATAGATAGCAAACCCGAATTTTGTATAAAGTTTACTTAAAGTGACACATGTCACTTGACAGATAGGTATAACCCGTTTAATTTGAAAGTAAGTCTAAAGGCATTAAGGTTTAAGGCAACTAGTGTCATATGATTTAGGTGAATAAAAAACAGAGCACACTTATTTTTTTTATTTTTTATGTGACCAAACTGGTCCTGACAATAATAACTTATTATGGCATTTCACCCCTCCAGGCTTTTATCTTCAGCTACTTAAGGCCTCATACTTAGTCAGCCAGAAGAGCCAATCAGCGCCAAATGTCTTAAGCGCCAAATCACTATTTTTGACACTACAAAAATAATTTGAAAAAAATTATACAAACTGAAACAGTTATCTTATAGGTATAATACTTATCTATGTTTATGTTAAATGTGGTGTCGATAATTTTCATAATTGAAGTAGACAGTTGGGTTTTGCTTTCAAAAAAGGGTTAACTTTTTGATTTTTTTCTATCGAGCAAAGTGAAATAAATCGTGTTTATGAAACACTAGTCTTATAAAGCATATCAATGTTAATCTTGTGTATTTTTGTCGCCAAGAGCCGTTATTGCTTTGTATGAAAAAAACAGTATATTGCTGACGTATTTTAGCATACATACATTAAGTGTCTAGATTTAATGCGTGTACGCCACGAGCACGCACAATAAGTAGGTGGTTACCAACTAATATCTCCTCTAGAGGGTATGATTCTTGCAAACTTTTGGAGTATTTATAATTTTTGAGATCTCAAATACTCCCCTCACGCCTGTGTATGATTTTTCTTGCTACATTTATTAGATTGTAATTAATTGTAATTCAAATCGATTGACGGACCCAAAGAGTATGATAATATAACTAAGTATACAGCACAATGTCACTACAACATATTTGTCATATAAAAGAAATTGCTAGAATCTTTGTCAGTAGCAATTGCGCGTTTGAAATTTTTATAGAGTTGGCAATACATGAAATTTAGTTTCTCAATTAGTTAGTATAACTTCAAATATTTGTGAATGTATATAAATTAACAAAATTACCAAACAAACTACACAAATATCATTTGTAAGCGAAATTGTTTGAGTAACGAAATAATAGCGCTTATTTATTTAGGGTAAATTAAGGTAGTATGTTTACTAATAATAATTTCATGCAAATATAACAATATACTGCGGTCTTCAGGGATGCTACGTAACTAGTACCTTAGCAATAATCTGAATAACCTACTTTTAATATGGACGAGTGACAACAACGAACAGTGTCGTCACTCGTCCATGTG
>NJDD01002015.1:0-21897 GCA_002245505.1 Calephelis nemesis | reverse complement strand
TGTGTGTGTGTGTGTGTGTGTGTGTGTGTGTGTGTGTGTGTGTGTGTGTGTGTGTGTGTGTGTTAGTGTATTTCTTTATGGCATCGTAGCTCCTCAGAAGTTGGACGTATTTTGTTACGGTTTATTTTATTTAATAGATGGCGTGATCGAGATTGTTCTTAGCTTCAAGTATTTCTATCCAAGCGTTCAAGGTGATCAGCTCATTTGTAATCATTGAAACTTTCGAAAACCTAATATGTGAGACCTAACAGTTTAAACACTAACATCTGGTGTGTGTGTCTCTGTGCGTACGTGCGTGTGTTTGTGTGTGTGTTTATGTCTGTCTATCATTTGGTATGTCCGTCTGTTTATCTGTATATCTGTCTGTATTATACTGTGTATGCGTTTTTCTGTCCGTCTATCTGTCGGTATATATGTCCATCTTTCTGTCTGTATGTCTGTCTTGAACGAATGGACCGGTTTCAATGCAGACTTATTTTGTGTTTAAAAGGTGATGTTATCCAGTTGGTTTTACGATAACTAAACTGTTTTTGCTACTACGAAGGGAAACAAAATAATATTAGTATAGATAATAGTTACATAAAAAGTATAAGAAATTCTTGAAATAATTACATCTAATACATCTAATTTTTCCCCGTGTTGGTCCGGGCTCCTTTGCAGAATAGACCATCTGACTTCCTGCCAGGCAGCTCGTAAAAGGCAAGCATAGGCTTACCGTCACTAACACCGTGACTTCTGACTAGGTGGTAGAGTTTCGCAGCGACTCACCCAGATTTATACCACCGCCTTACCTATTCCTGCAGCCATAACGTCATAACGTGTTTCGGTTTGGAGGGTAAGGTAGCCGGTAAACTTACTTTTGCTCGAGGCCTAACATCCCGGCCTTAGGTTGGCAGCGCACCATTTCCACCTTTGGTGTCTCTAGGCGGCGTGAATTTCTTTCCATCAGGAAATCCGTCTGCCTGTTTGCCTTCCAATATCATAAAAAAATGTTTTGTTATCAATTCCAACAAAGACTTGCAAAACTGAATGAACTTCTACACTGAATTTTCAATTTTCACAAATACAAGTAAAATTTCAATTTAATACAATCCCTTGGTTACGTATTTCACAAATGCATTAATATTAGTATAAGTTTACAAATATTTAATTCACTTGTGGATTACCACAACGGATTAGGTATGAAACATACTATGAATTCTATTAATCATTCGACAGAAAGGTAATCAAGATCGTGTAAAATAATGTAAGGTTTAAATTCCCCAAATTAGGGAAAATGCTCGTATTTGTAACCATGTCTAAAGTTATTAAGGAATTTGGCAACACTTGTTGGATATTCATTTCCTTGGAAACAACTCAAGAAAGCTAGGACAATATAGGAGATCTTTAACCAATCATAAAAGCGATTCGACGTTTAGTGCTTTTGCGCAGATATTTTTGTCAGGAGTTACGTGCACAACTCAAAAATAGTTAACCGAACTTAGTTTATAAAATATTTGCTTCAGTTTTGTGAGTTTTAGGACAAACAATTCTATTTAATACCGGTCGAGCAAACAGATGTTGTCCTATTGTAACTATTCACATCATTCTTTTTTCATATGAACCTACTGATAATAATAATACCTGAAATTAACACAATAAAAAATAGATAGCAGAATGTGTCCATCTGTACATGTATGATGATATGACAAGGCGAAAGGCCGGTACTTTAGAGTAAGTCAGCAATATTTGGAACGACATCAGTTCTATATTAAGAATGTTACCATAGATCAAATAATCAAGTGAAATCAATAAGGTGAGTACTGGAGCTGTGGTGGCAAGAATCAGTAGACGATTGTACCAATTCGATCAAGCTGGTGCAGAGTACACACTCTATAACCTAGTCATTGGCAGTGGGCAAAGAGGGCCTTCGCACACGGCCTTGCACCTTAAGGGGCCGCGCACTAACTGATTTAAAATCTTTGTCTATTTATAAATTAAATGAAACCCTGAAAAATATTGGCCTCATTCTTGTGTAATTGAAATACAAATAAAAACAAACAAATTATGTTGACTATGCCTGTAAGAACAGCATTCGCAGAAATAAGTTTTCTTAATTAAAATGATTAAAAACTACTTAAGATATGGCATGAAGCAGAAACGACTCTCTGCTTTAGCAATACTTTTAATCGAAGCAGAATTAGCTACAAAAATTAAATTACAAATGCTTTTTTGTAAATCAAAAAGCCGAAGAACATTATTTTTATACCAATGTAAATTAACAGATTTAAAAAAAGTCTAGGTACTGTTCTAGAGAGTAAGAATAAAAATTAAACCGCCTCGACCGCCTCGTTGGTCGAGTAGCTAGCGTACTCGCTTAATTGCATCAACGAATCGCCAGGCTCGGGTTCGATTTCCGACGGGGGCAGGCATTTGTGTGATGAACATTTAGATGTCTGCATTTCCGGATCTGGGTGTTTATTAAATTGATTCTGGTATCTATTTAATTATTTCTATATAATATTATCGTCGACTAACATCCATAACACAAGCATATAATTTGCTTACTTGGGGTTAGATTCAATTTGTGTGACTAGTCCAGAGATCTTTATTTATTATTATTATTTTATTTATTATAAAACCTTTTTTGTACTGTATTTGTTTTAAATACTCTCCTCCATCTCTAGTAGCGCTTATAATTTTTTCACTATATATTAGTAAAGTGGGTATGATGTCAAATCATGTTTGTAAGACCATGGTGTAATAATATAAGATAAAGTTATTGGGTTGCTTTTGGGAATGTACGTAAACGGGGCAAGGCCCGAGGAGACTTTGCCCACGTATATTAGTCCACGCTTCGCCACTGGTCATTGGTTATTACAGTAGTGGAATGCAGTTATCTAGTTACTAAATAGATAAATCCCCTTCTTTATCCAGACATTTTTACTAGGTTATTTACTAGCTGGTTGAGTTAAGCAGCGACTCGCGATTGGTACCACCGCCTTATTATTCCTGCCGCCATAACGTCATGGCATGTTCTGGTTTGGAGGGTAAGGTAGCCGGTAAACTTACTTTTGCTCAAGGCCTAACATCCCGGCCCGAGGTTGGCAACGCACCATTACCACCTTTGGTGTCTCTAGGCGGCGTGAATTTCTTACCATCAGGAAATCCGTCTGCTTGTTTGCCTTATCATAAAAAAATGCGTGAACATATCGATAAAATTTACTATTTAATATATTGTCGGAAGGTTAGTATTAAATAAATAAATGTTATTGCAACTTATGAATATCATCTTCCATTTTGAATTATGAGTTACACGAAGACCATATTTCACTAAATGTCTGTAATATATTTAAGTAACCCATCAAAAATAATCCCCGGGTAAATATCGCCAGGGCCCAAATGCTCACATCCGTTGCAGGCCAAGAACGTTGACTTCCAAACAGGTGGTCCTGATTTAGATAATCCTCGCTAAGCTGCACCTAATTTATTATTTTTAAAATGCACAGTTTTTTCGCTAACACATGTTGAATTGCTTACTTTAACACGCTTTTATTAACCGACTCCAAAAATGAGGTTATCAATTCTTGTTTAATTTATAAGTTACGCGATTACTCGATCAATAGTGGTAAAAATTTTGATAAGTTATTACGAAAAGTTGGTTTAAGATTCCAAGGTGGTCTAATATTCTATATAATTTTTAAATCAGACCACTTCCTGAAATTCACGCCGCCTAGAGACAACATAGGTGGTAATGGTGCGTTGCCAACCTGAGGCCGGGATGTTAGGCCTCGAGCAAAAGTAAGTTTACCGGCTACCTTACCCTCCGAACCGGAACACGTCATGACGTTATGGCGGCAGGAATAGGTAAGGCGGTGGTGCTAATCCGGGAGAGTCGCTGCTAAACTCTACCACCTGGTAATAATACGACACTTGATGTCAATAAATGATACTAGTAATGAGCATGATACGACTATTAAAAAAATGTGGTTTCATTTTTATATATTAGAATACTAGCTGCGCCCCGCGGTTTCACCCGCGTAAGTCCCAATCCCGCGGGAACTCCGAGATAAAAAGTAGCCTATTTGTTATTCTGGGTCTTTGTAGCTTTGGGGCTTTGTAGTTTTTGCGTGAAAGAGTAACAAACATCCATACATACAAACTTTCGCATTTATAATATTAATAGGATAATTTAAATTGTATGATTTGAACATGTTTATTAATTACAAGCGTTTTGTAGAACACGACAGCGATGCACCTATAACATCACTGGTGTCTATTGTTATCACGGTTATTTTTTAGCATCAGGAGTATTGTGTGCTTATTCATTGACCTTACACATAAAAAAGAAGAAGCAATAACAACCAAAGCAAATAAGTTACATGTGACGACATCTAAAATTAAGCGTTCCACTGTCCAATTTATGCATACAAGTATATTTTTTATAGTATATATAAAGTACACTTAAATATACTTCTGTATTGCTTTCTTTCTTTGGGTTTTGGCATTCGCGTTAGCATTCTCTAGTCTACTTCTTATTTCTTCTTGACTAGGTCTACTGAGATACAACTTTTGTAATACATAATAAATTAATCCTTATGAAATAAATATTTTCTAAGATGACCTCTTCCAGATTTAAACACAGCGTGCTAAATAAGTGAACCGTGTTGGTCTGGGCTCCTTTGTAGAATAGACCATCTGCCTTCCTGTGCCAGGCAGCTCGTAAAAGGCGAGCATAGGCTTGCCGTCACTAACACCGTGACATCTGACTAGGTGGTAGAGTTTCGCAGCGACTCACCCGGATTGGTACTACCGCCTTACCTATTCCTGCCGCCATAACGTCATGACGTGTTCCGGTTCGGAGGGTAGGGTAGCCGGTAAACTTACTTTTGCTCGAGGCCTAACATCCCGGCTTGTGGTTGGCAACGCACCATTACCACCTTTGGTGTCTCTAGGCGGCGGGAATTTCTTACCATCAGGAAATCCGTCTCCTTGTTTGCCTTCCAATGTCATAAAATAAAAATAATAATAACAAAAAGAAACTTTTTGGTTTAGTTTGGTACCGATCTTAATCCTAAATAAAATTTTAATATCATCTATCAAAACAGTTTTTTAAAACTGCTTTGGATAGAAGGTAGGGAAGCACTGAAGATATCCAAGCTAGTACATTGGTTAACGGTTTTTGCAATTCGATAGTTAAGCGAATGTCGTCCCAAATTAGGTCTTATGTCAGGAGGTATATATTTTTGGTTAGGCACATGTACACTATTTCTTAAATGTGAAAAACCTAGGACTTCGGCATTTGTGTGAAACAAATGATCATGGTTTTTTACAAATACACATACAGCCAATATATAAAAACAAGGTAAATGTACAATACAATACAATACAATAACTCTTTATTGGGCACCAAATACAGATAAATTACAAATACATCAAATAAAACTTCAATTATAAGATACACAAAGGCGGCCTTATCGCCAAATCAGCGATATCTTCCAGGCAACCCAAGTATGAAACAAGATTTAACAGGATACTGTGTAATGTTGCTCTTAAAAATATAAAAATGCATCTACTAATAGACAAAATAAATAGTCCTAAAAGCAGAAACCTGTTTTAATTATAGGTATTAAAATTTAGAACAAGCAATGTAAGTATTAATCACAGTAAACGCAGAAAGTGACGCTTTAACATACTTTTGAAACTATTAATATTTGGAATATTATAATAATATTATAAGAGACTTAAATGGTGTCATGTTAAAGTTCGCACATGTTGCAATATCTTTAAAAACGTTACACGGTTTATCAACCGCTTATTGTCAGTTTAAATTCTGCTTGAGGTCCGAAAAATTGGTCACAAATATTAAACAAATAAATATCCCTTTCATAAATTACGTAAATCGATTACAAACCCAAATTATATGCATATGTTATGGGTGTTAGTCAACAACACTATTAGATAAAAATATTTGATTACCAATTTAATATACACAAAGACTCAGGTAATGTAGACATCTAAAAAAACACGTTCCTAGGTCAAGTATTTGACTCTAAGTTTGTAACTATGACGTAAACACTCTACATTTGACATTTGAACTCATTATTAAGTTTTTGTGTATGTGCAAGAAGCCCTAAATGATTTTTTTTATGATATTGGAAGGCAAACAAGCAGACGGATTTCCTGATGAGACACCAAAGATGGTGATGGTGCGTTGCCAACCTTAGGCCAGGATGTTAGGCCTCGAGCAAAAGTAAGTTTATCGGCTACCTTACACTCCGAACCGGAACACGTCATGACGTTATTGGCGGCAGGAATAGGTAAGGCGGTGGTACCAATCCGGGTGAGTCGCTGTGAAACTCTACCACCTAGTCAGATGTCACGGTGTTAGTGACGGAAAGCCTTTGCTCGCCTTTTACGAGCTGCCTGGCAAGGAAGGCAGGTGGTCTATTCTACAAAGGAGCCCGGACCAACACGGGGATTATAGAAATGTCTATTGGCGATTGACGATTTCTCAGTGACGTTGGTCGTGCTAGCGTACACCCCTAAGTGTACGCTAGCACGACCAACGAGGCGGCTAATCACATTAAGAAAATAGCGACAACATCTAAAGAAACAACCGGTATCATACTGGAATTCCCACATGTTACAATATCCTGTAAATATTACACGCCTTTTAAACAGCTACTTTGGGATGTCACTTTTGCGGCGTGGTGAAGGTGTCAAAAAACTAAAAACGCCTTTAATACCCCCGTTATCATTATCGATAAAAGGGTGTTTTTTGCGAGAAGCTTTTTAAACGGAGGAAGTTCGATTATAGTTTTTAATTAAAACACTCTGGATTGTTTCTATGTCATTTTTGTTGATGATCCGCTCCTTGGTATGGGTATATGTAGATATAAATTAAAAACTTTAATGCCTGGTCCTGGTTTTTGTCCCAGGTTGGATAGTAAAAAATATGAATTTTCAACTTTCTAATAATAAAAAATTAAATTAAAATTTAAAAAAAAAACCCTGACACAAGAACCTAATTTCCCTTTAACCTAATTTCCTTTTTTTTGGTAGGTAAAACTTGTCTAAGAACACTTGCACCTTTAATACATAAATAACTAAGTTGATGTTCCACGATCAATTTCTAATAATAAACAAATTTGAAAGTTATATTTAGGGAGGTACGTTATGATTCCGAGTCCCTTATAAATTTGATCACGATCTGACAAGCGGTTTTGGAGTAATAATGTAATAACTACAAATATAAAAAAATAAAAAAAAATAAAAAATAGTAATACTAAATAATAACTTTTGTGTTTGAACGATGTCCGAGTACATGTATGCATTCTTTCATCAATTTAACTTAACTTCACAAATATACAAAAATAAATATAGGTCCAATTAACAACTTACTTATTTTTAGAGTCTGTAAAACTTAAATAATCCTCACTTGTCCGATAAAAAAACAGCACATGACTAATAGAAAACTAAAAGCTAATTTAATATTAACGAAGTCAATTTCAAAGTGTTTTAAAACTAATTAGGTGGTTTTATAAATGTGCCATTGTTTGAAGACAGGATGCTTCGAAAAACGTATACTTATTTGAAGTGAGCACTTCAAACCAATTATACTTTGAACTAAGCTCGGTAAGTCAGAGCTTAAAAATAAACCAAAACGTCTGACCATACTAGGTGGTTTAATATATCTTTTGTTACTAACATTTATTTTCGAATTTGTAAATTTTTCTTACAGGGGGCTTTCATTAAACACAAAATGAAAATGGAAAACAATTATAGACAAGTTTGTGTAAAAATACGTAAAATAAAAAAATAAAAAGAGCTCTTTGGTAGGTAAAAGTTTTTGTTTGTGTTATAAGATAGCAAAAACTCAGATGGCAAACTTCATAGTAATTGGTAACTATGGTTTCTAGGCACCATAGACGTTGTAGGTGCGTCGCTGTATTGTGGCCGAGATTTTGGGTCAATCATGCAAGCAAGTCATATTGCAAGAATGTTGTTTGAAAAATATGAATGAGATATTTTTCTAGTTATCATACTGACAAATACACTGGCTTTTTTTATGATATGGTAAGGCAAACAAACAGACGGATTTCCTGATGGTAAGAAATTCAATCCGCCTAGAGACCTTAGACCTCGAGCAAAAATAAGTTTACCGGCTACCTTACCCTCCGAACCGGAACACGTGATGACGTTATGGTGGCAGGAATAGGTAAGGTGGTGGTACCAATCCGGGCGAGTCGCTGCGAAACTCTACCACTTAGTCAAATGTCACGGTGTTAGTGACGGTAAGCCTATGCTCGCCTTTTACGAGCTACCTGGCAAGGAAGGCAGATGGTCTATTCTGCAAAGGAGACTTATACTGTTACTTGTGTTGTCCAATCGCACAATTACTTTTAAGATTCGATTCGCACTAGGGGTGTTAAACCACAGTCTAAGTGTGTTTACATCTACGGAATGCCTTCCATCTCTGGATCCTCCTAAAAGCACTACCAAAATATACCATTCCAATCCCTTGTTCCATTACTGCCATCTACTAAAACCCTTGCACCTTTTCTGGCTACGTCTTTTTTACGAAGCATAATACATACCTACATATACTGCACCTGATAGAATATTGGAAGGGATTAAAACGAAAACATTTAAACAGTTAAGTTATAAAACACTGCCAGAAACGACAACAGGAAGTAAAACAGTAAAGAACGTTCAAAAATTTGCATAAATTTATCTGCAAAACCAATTCACAAACTCACAATAGCATTACCTATGTATAAAGAGTTTAAACAAGCTCCATAACCAACGGGATAACTCAATCAACGTCAATCGAATCTGAATTTAACGAGTGGGGCTCTGCAGTTACGTTCTACGTGTAGTTTTATAGACAAAGAGCATGTTACCACTACTCTTAGTTAAATTAAAATTGAAGGGTTGAGTTCGAAAATGGTTTAACTAACAAATACGTGATTTGACGCAAATAACGTTTTAAACATTGAGAGCATTATTTTTAATTCTACTAAAAAAAATCACGCCAAATATGGCGCTTGCTAAAAGTTAAGAGTTTTTGGCGATATTATCCATTTTTATATTAAAACTGAGATAATTATGATATTTTATGTGGGTTTCATTAATATTCAATATTTTTGGTACAAGCAATCTCGACATATGTGTCAGTTAAACCGTTTTAAGACTGAATATCTCGAGATGTAATGCAATTCTTGTTATTTTGAAAAGGGCATTCGATAGATTATTTCTTTCTGAATCCAACGATACTAATAACTAATATTTGAAAAGAAATCAGTTAAACCATTCTCGAACTCAACCCTTCAATTGTTACTTGGCTTTGCCTGTATTTTTTATGTTTTAAAAACAAATTTTATCTGTAACCACCAAACTAATAATAACTGTACTAATAAACACTATATGGAACCAACTCGAAATCATGACCTAGATAAAATATATTCGTTTTAGGCCGTGCAATAGCGTTAGAAATATACAAATAAAGCATACAGTTGAATTGATAATTATTGATAGCCTCCTTTTTTGAAGCTAGTTAAAAACGAAGATAAAAATAAGTATCTGTACAAATTGCACAGCGATCTAACCGCAAAGTGCTTTGCTTTTTTCGGTTTGTTAGAAAAAGGGCACAAATTTGAGGATCGTCGTCTTGTTTTGGTTTCACCATACTAATGTATACAATTTTTATACTGTCTAGCTGGATGTTTTTTTATTTAATGTTAAGACAATTAATACTAAAGGCACTATTTAAACTACTAAGAGTTTGTATGTAATGATACATTCGGACATTCACTTATAAAATATTTTTTTTAAGTTTTACTTTATTTTTAATAACATTTACCAATTAAACATAATATGTCCAATCTATACAAATAATTTTCGCTAGCTCTTCGTCTATTAAATATCGTGTAGTGTGAACCAACTAGTCCAAACAAGCTTGTCAGTACAATGGATGTATCCCACAAATCACCAGCTCGGTCGCGGGCTATTTTTTCGGCCTGTTCATTTCGTTGCGAAATTGAGTTTGGCCTACGAGAATTTGACCCATTGAGGACATGTTTGTAAGAAAACAAATAACTGAATACATTTTATGGGTCTGAAAGGGCCTGTTTTACGGGTCAGAAAGGTCAAGAAAACTTTTTTCTATTATTTAATTTAAAAATTTTAAAATTCTATTATTTATTAGGTATTAATAGGTATATGCTCTAAATATAGTAATGACGCTTTGCTCTGGCTACTATGTTAAAATATGTAGGTACGTGATTACCCTCTAGATTTCCCTATTTTAGATACGACAGTGATGGGCAGTAATTTGGTGGTAGGAATAGGAATAGAAAAGAAATTGGAGAATTGGTTACCCATTCATCCGAGTCGTCGTAGTCGTCTTATTAAGTCACGGTGTTATTAACAAATAAACCCCGTTTTAATTCGAGTCTATATAGAACAAATCATCGGCCTTCCTGCCAGGCAGCTTATATGAGCCAAGCGAAGGATTAATAGCTCATTACCAAGAAGACCAATGGCGGCAGAGTGCCGTGTTGGAACTCGTCTGGGTGGCGATCCTTCACCTTACCTATTCTTGTCGCCATAATGACAGCATCATGGTCCGGAGGTTAGAGTAAGTGCAAGACTTGCCCAGTTGACCTAACTCCTCGGCTACAAGACAGCGACACAATTAGATCATCTATGGTGACTATAGGAAAGGCCATCTATTGCCATTACGAGAGACCTGTGCTTCTTCGCTGTCCTAGCACATAAAAATGGCAAGTTGCTTAGAAGGAGAGCAATTAGTCTATGTTTTTAAAGAAGACCGAAATCATTACACCGTAATGTGTACTGGGGGGCTTCTGGGGGATTATGTATCTCAGTTGCCAACTCTAAATGGAAAAGTGTACATCAAATAGCAGTCAAATGACGTAATTTGTGTTTGCTATCTCTATTGTATTTCTGTTAGTCACTAAAGATCCTATTATAATATTATAAGTTTGTATGTATGGATGTATGGATGTTTGTTACTCTTTCACGCAAAAACTACAAAGCCGATTACGATGAAATTTGGTATGTAGGTAGCTGAAGACCCAGAATAACATATAGGCTACTTTTTATCCCGGAGTTCCCGCGGGATTGGGACTTACGCGGGTGAAACCGCGGGGCGCAGCTAGTTAATATTATAAATGCGAAAGTTTGTATGTATGGATGTTTGTTACTCTTTCGCGCAAAAACTACAAAGCCGATTACGATGAAATTTGGTCTGTAGGTAGCTGAAGACCCAGAATAACATATACGCTACTTTTTATCCCGGAGTTCCCTCGGGATTGGGACTTACGCGAGTGAAACCGCGGGGCGCAGCTAGTAGCAAATATATAAACATGTCATTAGAAAGCTATTTTATGTACACTTTTCCATTTTGAGTTGTCAACTTAGATACATAATCAGCCCCCTGGTTCCTAAATAATTTAGCACACAAACGTGTAGGTAATGGTGCAGTACTTTTCTACATCATCGGACTTGCAAAATACTTATCACAGGCTTAGTCGAAGTATCAACAGTAGGGAAACTAAACCTAGTAGTCAAAATACTAACCTCTTTTAGCAATAGGAATGCCATGTTTTTTTCGATTGAATTTCAAGTTGAGCGTTTATGGGTAATTTTCCTACTGTTGATACTTGCATAGTACCACAGTTATAAAAGACGATTATTAAATAAGAATATTTTAAGAAAAGAAACCCGACTGCATCAAACTGGAGTTAAATTTTAAAATTATAAGGGCCACTTGCACGTTCCTGGGTTAAGTATTTAACACAGAGTTAGCCTCTAACTAGGGTTAAATCTCCTTATATTTGACAGTTTAACTAAATATTAAATATAACCCGGGAATGTACAAGTGGACCTAAAGTCAATAAATAAAAACCGACCGCCTCGTTGGTCGAGTAGCTAGCGTACACGCCAACTACCGCGAGGCTCGGGTTCGATTCTCGACGGGGTCAGACGTTGGTGTGATGAATATTTAGATGTCTGCATTTCCGGGTTTGGGTGATTATTAAATTTATTCTGGTATCTACTTAAGTATTTATATGTATTAGTATCGTTGACTAACACCCATAACACAAGCATATAATCTGCTTACTTTGGGGTTCAATTTGTGTAACTTGTCCAGGGATATTTAAAAACAGTAATCAAGTAATCCCCGTGTTGGTCCGGGCTCCTTTGTAGAATAGACCCTTTGCCTTCCTTGCCAGGCAGCTCGTAAAAGGCGAGCAAAGGCTCACCGTCTCTAACACCGTGAATTCTGACTAGGTGGTAGAGTTTAGCAGCGACTCGCTCGGATTGGTACCACCGCCTTACCTATTCCTGCCGCCATAACGTCATGACGTGTTTCGGTTCGGAGGGTAAGGTAGCCGGTAAACTTACTTTTGCTCGAAGCCTAACACCCCGACCCCAGGTTGGCAACGCACCATTACCACCTTTTGTGTCTCTTTTTCTTACATTTCTTACATTTCTTACCATCAGGAAATCCGTCTGCTTGTTTGCCTTCCAATATCATAAAAAAAAACACGTTTTTGAAATCCTTGTTTTGGGGCCTTTAATTTGATATCCATGTAGCTTCTTTAAAAATATTACTGAGTACAATGACGTTGTACAGCTGCCTTGTCTGATTTGTTTAATGTCACCAATCGAAAAATACTGTATCTGCTACAAAATCTAAAAATCAAATGATACCTCAATTATGTAAATCCATTTAGCGGTTATATTACATACATAAAAACGTAAATACAAGATACGTGCTAAAACATATTTCTTTCTTTAGAGTCCGATAAAAGGCGTACCTACATTTAATTCAAGAAGAAAATCAACGAAGAACAAGCAAAGCATATAATTTACCATTTTTATGGGTAGTTATTGTAGGTACCACAGTCCACACATAAATTAGACAATTTCCCAAATATCATTTGAACTACAAAGACTTCGTTTAAAGGATTATGAGTATAGATTTATGGCGGTATGTTACTTGAGCCTCCATGTTATTATATTTCAAAGTTTTTGCTCGTAAATCTTTTCGGATTTAATTTTTATGTGGCTCTGGATGAGTTTTGTGTAGCAGAGAATACGTTTATAACGCAATTAGGGTCTATCCACACACGTCACTGCAGTGTCCGGGAATTGTCCGGGACGTGTCACGGAAGTGTCCGTGCCAAAAACGACTTTTTAGAAGCTGTATGTCCATACGTGCCTCGGTTAAAGGCAAGTCTGGTTTTATCAAATTTCTTTTTACAAATTATTATTACCTACGGTAAGTAAATATATATTTTAGGCAAGACAATCCTAACAGTAATGCATGTATGTGTTTAGTGCGACCAACTTATCGCTACATAGTATAAAACAAAGTCGCTTCCTCTGTCCCTTTGTCGCTTGTATGCTTAAATCTTTCAAACTATGCAATGGATTTTGATGCGTTTTTTAATAGATAAAGTAATTGAAGAGAAAGGTTTATATATATATATTTTATACACGTGAGAAGCAGGGGCGGGCAGCTAGTCAGTTCAATAAACAGCGTTGTTAGTACGATATATTTTGATGTTTGTAATTGAAAATGTTACCTAGAATGTATCTACAATAGTGATGAATAGGTAAAAAAAAATATGGGTTCCTAGTTGTGGGTTTGAAATGATAGGTCTTCAGATGGTTTGTGGGCGCACCTTTTTATGATTAATATTGTAACTAGTAATTGTAAATAGTCCGGTGAAGTTGTAAGAATCTCACGGTTAGCAACATTTTTTTATCATAAAAAAATGAAGGCAAACAAGCAGACGGATTGCCTGATGTTAAGAAATTCACGCCGCCTAGAGACACCAAAGGTGGTAATGGTGCGTATACATATTATCCATTTAAAAGAAACAACACGCATACGTCATGAGGCAAAAGCGAAAAGATTGGTGTTGCTTGACTATAATATTATTAGCATGACATAAATATTATGTAACAGTTGGAATTTCATTTTCGGTTCTCACATTTTAAAAATAGACAGCGGAATGACGTTTCACGAAATAGCGACTTAGTTCTAATTTCGAATTCGAAATCTAAGTTGGCGGGCACTTATATTATATTTATGCAACTTCAATTCATTTTGGATATTTTGCAAAAATACTGTATAACTGTAATAAACTGAATGGAAGAAAAATATCTGTGCACTGAGGCACGTCACTTTGTCGGTCCTAAAACTGAAGTTCCAGTATTGGCACGGATACTGATTTGTATGAACAAGTGCAGAGGTAATGTATTATTCTAAGCGTAACAGGTTCCAGACGAAAAACTCTACAACACTGCACTGTGTGAGTAGACCTTTACATGTTCCTTACCATGCTTGTAATTTGAAGACATAAAAATATTTTTAGTCGGTAATAAAACTAAAGATTTAAATATTTAAATACACATTCAAATAATTTGGTGAATATCTAGGATTTTCAGATGATTTCGATTCGTCTGACTTGTCCAGAGATATCAAAGAAACAAAAAGTTTCGAGAAAAGACAAAGGTACTTTGGGTGGGTCACCCAACAGCCTGGCTGTCCTGATGGTAATCACCGTGTTGGTCCGGGCTCCTTTGCACAATAGACCATCTATTTACGGCCACTAACACCGTGACATCTGAATAGGTGATAGAGTTTCGCAAACTACTCTCCCGGATTTGTACCATCTCCTTACTAATTTCTGCCAGCATAGAGTCAGTGCTTGTCGTTGATGTATTCCGGTTCGGAAAATGAGGTAGCCGGTAAACTTACTTTTTTTTTAGAAGTCTAACATCCCTGCCTCAGGTTGGCAACTCAACATTCCCACCTTTGATGTCTCTAGACCTAGGCTTTCCAATACCATAAAAAAACAACCGTCGTCTATAGACATCATATCTATATATATAAAAGAAAGTGGTGTTAGTTACACTATTTATAACTCAAGAACGGCTAAACCGATTAGGCTGAAAATTGGTAGGGAAGTAACTTAAAACCGGGAGAAGGACATAGAATACTTTTTATCCTGTTCAGTTAAGAGGAAACTGGGAAAAACAACATTTTAATTTTTCCCATAGAAAAATACCATCGTTACCAAATAGCACCATTGCCATCTTTGGTGTCTCTAGGCGGCGTGAATTTCTTACCATCAGGAAATCCGTCTGCTTGTTTGCTTTCCTATAACATAAAAAATACTATAACGACACTATCACGTTACGGTCCAGAGGGAAGTCACAATAGGCCTAATAAAGCAATGCACATATAACATCTATAGTGTCTCTATTACACCTTTATGAAATATCAGGAGAGCTTTGTGCGTGCCTTAATGATATTGTCACTTTCCAGTCCGGAGGGTTGCCAGTAAACTTGCATAATTGGCCTAAAAAACAGTCTACAGGACAGTGACTCTACATCTATGGAGTCTATAGGCTGCAGCTATCTCTTACAATCAAGGGAGCCGTTTGCTTCTTTTCTATCAATTTCGATAAAAAACTCACATATAAGCGTTAAAAATTGGCGTAAAAATACCAAATAAATACTAATATCGCCTGTGTGGTCTAGCGGTTCAGTTACCGGACTTGATTGCGTGAGGACTCGCAAGAAAATTTGGTTTTTCCAATTTTCTATTAAAAAAAACGTTGCTCGGGATTGGATATGTGCCCGGTTGGCGATAGGTTTATCACCTACCACATTGAGGGACTTAGTATCTTCGGCCTGCTAGTCGTGGGTGCCCTGGTTATGCCTCTGCTACCTCTTAAGGGATATAGATGTGAAGACACTTTAAATACTAAGATCCAAAACGCATAAAACATGTTTTAGTACTATTTTTTGCGGTAAAAAATTACGAACTAACCACAGTTCTGTCAATCATGAGCAGGTCCAGAACAATGTGCACATAAATTAGTCTTCCAAAATATGAATTATAGAATTGGTGAGTAATAAATCACATTTCAAGGAACACGATAATTAAACCTTATTATATTTCTATAATATACTGCATCGTAAAATGCTACGATGGACATGATTTATGTAAGAATATGAAACTCACATTATTTTTATCCTTAATTACGTTTGAGTGTTTTGACCATAATATGCTTTTACGATAAGTTTTTGGGAATTATTAAGCGTTTTGGTGATAAGAGGGTATCACCATCTTCTTCTTTTATAAATATGGCTTTCGGTCGTTTTTCACAACTTTCCCCGTGTTGGTCCGGGCTCCTTTGAAGAATAGACCATCTGCCTTCCTGCCAGGCAGCTCGTAAAAGGCGAGCGAAGGCTTACTGTCACTAACACCGTGACACCTAACTCTACCAGAGTTTCGCAGCGAC
Organism: Calephelis nemesis; assembly: GCA_002245505.1. Classification (NCBI taxonomy): domain Eukaryota; kingdom Metazoa; phylum Arthropoda; class Insecta; order Lepidoptera; family Riodinidae; genus Calephelis; species Calephelis nemesis. Next base: position 5,562 of record NJDD01002015.1, on the reverse strand, counting down.
TCACCCGGATTGGTACCACCGCCTTACCTATTCCTGCCGCCATAGCTTCATGACGTGTTCCGGTTCGGAGGGTAAGGTAGCCGGTAAACTTACTTTTGCTCAAGGCCTAACATCCCGGCCTCAGGTTGGCAACGCACCATTACCACATTTTGGTGTCTCTAGGCGGCGGAAATTTCTTACCATCAGGAAATCCGTCTGCTTGTTGCCTTACAATATCATTAAAAAAAAAGACTACTTTGCCAATGTCAAGTGACAAGTTAGTTAATTCTTATACACTCAAAAGTCACTATGTACAAAGTCATGTCAGGTTAGGGTCTTGAGTAAAGGGTTACTACGTTAAGGCTACGTTACTCAAGCTCATCTAGTGAGATTTGACGGCAGCGTGGAAATAGACGATACACTAATTTCTTCATGATTATTTCATTTGTGCACTTTCACTGAACAATATAATCTAGTTCCCACCTAAGTTAACCAATTTCACTCAATATAAACACGAAATTCAATAATAATGAAAAAATTACGATCACCTTTAACGTCAACGAAGATGGCGTCAAAACCCCACCTCTGTGTTCTAGCGGTGTTGGCAATGACAGTAATAGTCTCGAGTTCGACATTGAATCAGGTAAATCACAATGTGTTTTTTTAATACATAAAAATGAATCCCCATTGCGCATGGACAATCATATGACTGAAGGGATGGACCAATTTTGCTAATTCTTTTTTCGTTGTAAAAACCCGAAAAAATGTGGTGGAAATGGGCAAATACTTAATACAGAATTATTTATGTTTTCCATACAAACAGTTAGTACCTAGCTGTTAATGTTAAGCGAACCGAAATTGACTGAGACCGGGATATAAAGTTAGTTTACCGGCTACCTTACCCTCTGAACCGGAATACGTCAACGGCAACCACTGACGTTATGGCGGCAGGAATACGTAAGGTGGTGGTACCAATCTGAGTCAGTTGCTTCGAAACTCTACCACCTATTCAGATGTCAAGGTGTTAGTTACGGTAAGCCTATGCTCGCCTTTTACAAGCAGCCTGGAAGAAAGGCAAGGCCATGAAGGAATCATTCTTATTTCAAACAGTTCCGAAATGGTCCCACATAAATTGTTTTAACATCCTACTCGTTGTTTTTGAAGTACACGCCTGCAAGACTAGGTCTACGACACTACGTGTTTGTATGAAAAGGGTAATGAATGTGAAGGAAGCCAGACAGTTTTACCCCGCGTTGGTCCAGGCTCCTTTGCAGAATACACCATCTGCCTTCGTGCCAGGCAGCTCGTAAAAGGCGAGCATAGGCTTACCGTCACTAACACCGTGACATTTGACAAGGTGGTAGAGTTTCGCAGTGACTCACCCGGATTGGTACCACCGCCTTACCTATTGCTGCCACCATAACGTCGTGACGTGTTCCGGTTTGGAGGGTAAGGTAGCCGGTGGACTTACTTTTGCTCGATGCCTAGCATCCCGGCCTCAGGTTGGCAACGCACCATTACCACCTTTGGTGTCTCTAGGCGACGTGAATTTCTTACGATCAGGAAATCCGTCTGCTTGTTTACCTTCCATTATCATTAAAAAAAAAGTTTGGCACTCAATACTCTCTGCCTACCCCGTAAGAGACTTAGCGTGAAGATATGTGTGTAGGTATATATGTATATTGATATATTAAACAATATGTTTGTGAGCAAATTGCCTAGGCCACAAACTTGGAGCCATCTAAGTAAATTTAGGTAGCCCTTATTGAATTACAGACCAACACGTTACAGTGTTCAACCATTTTCACTTCTAACAGTCATAAAACAATGTCTGCGAGCGATGTAAATTGAACTTTCTTTTCTTTGATATAGATTGCAATTTCCTTTACTTCAGACTTCAAGCTTTGTACTGCTTTTCTGTCATTTTAGACTATAAACTTGAGCAATAGAGTCAAGAACGTTTAGGACATTCGCAAGGCTATGAAATATGACGTACCTGACCTGTAGTTTGCGTTGTACTATCAGTTTTGTTAATAATTAGGATTTGTTAGTTTTACTTTTATTATAAGTTATTGATAACGGAGATAAAAGCAAAAGAGGGCATAATGTCGCTAGCCCTTAAGAATAAAGTCGTATTAGCTGCGAAACTCTACCACTTGTACCCGGTTGCTATATTCAAAAAACAAGTCGTTTAGATTACGGATGGCAGCATTTTTGTACGACTAGTAAGATTGCTAACGACGGGTGTCCGTTTTCAACAGTTAACTCGGAACATTTCTTGTAAATATGAGTGACGCTCCGTTACTTTTGGGCAAACTACGAATGGTTAAACTTACTAATTACGTTTCGTTGATTATAGGAACCGGGCATTAGTCAGAAGTCTACTTACTCTCACAATTTTATAGGTGACAAGCCTATCGCTGACCGGGCGCTTGTCAAATTTCAGGCAACGTTGATTTAATCAAAACATTGAAAAACACAATTTCAGCTGCCTAACCCGGGAATCGAACCCTCATAACCTTATATACACTACGCTAACGCCATATCTATCACTGTACTATATAGACCAGTGGCGATCTTTTAATCCTAAAAGAAGGAAATGTTACCCGTTACATCATAGATCAAGGTACATGATAACCAGCAGTACCTATGTCATAGGTCTTAACCTTGACCCACCCCAGCTGTTTGCTTTTGGTGTTCAACAAAATAATGAAATAAAATATTCAGTGTAACCACACCTTAATGATAAAGGGTGAATAACAAAGTGAAAGTAATTTAAGAGGTGGGCTTTTGGTAGATTTTTTATTGTGATATGTTTAAAATTCCTAGAATTATTTTATCGCCTTTGTGTTCTGGGGGTTCAGTTGTTGGACTTGACTGCATGAGGTCCGGAGTTCGAATCCCAGGTCGGGCAACAAAAAGAAAATTGGGTTTTTCCAATTTTCTAATATAAAACAAAACGTTGATATGTGCCCGGTTGGCGATAGGGTTGTCAGCTATCACAATCACATTGTGGGACTTAGTGTCATCAGCTAGTCGTGAGTGCCCTGGTTGTGCCTCTGCCTATCTCTTAGAGGATATGGGCGTGAAGAAGAAACCTTATTATTAAAGCGAAAGAATGTTTAATTGTGTGTTTTTCTTTCTTTCATGTCGCAACTTAACGACTTTGTGCTACATTTTATTACAAGCTATTGCCCGCGGCGTCGCCCGCGTAGTTAATGGCCCCACAGAAATATTTTTCGGGATATAAACTATCCTATGTGTTAATCCAAGTTACCCTCTATGTGCGTTCTAAATTTAATGAAAATCGATTCAGAAGTATTTTGCGTAAAAGAGTAAAAAACAAAAACAAACATACTAACTTTCGCATTTATAATATTAGCATAGCATAGGCTGGCCATCACTAACAGCGTGACATCTGACCAGGTGGTAGGTTTCGCAGCGACTTGCCCGGATTGGTACCACCGTCTCATCTATTCCTGCCGCCATAGCGTTAGCACTTGCCGTTGACGTGTTCCGGTTCGGAGATCCTACATACCTGACCTACCTTTAGAAAAAATAATGATCAAATCGAAACCTTATAGTAATTGGAGTCGGTTTGTGGCAGTAAATGTGGATACTTCTTAATTAGATACCAAAAGTAACAACATCCTTATAACAGCAGGTCGATTCTATTTCACCTTGAAGGTTAAAATAAGACTAACGCCATTTCACTCGCCTTTGAAACATAGATAAAGTTGTAAAGGTCAATCAGAATCGCACGAGAAAGCTACTTTAAAGTTCATCGTAGATCGTGACTCTCCGGTAAGTCAAGAAATTCTTGGGAATTTTATGATCTTAGATTCAAAAGATATCTAAGGGTTGAAGGTATAGATACATATGTAGCGTTTAAGTCCCCGTGTTGGTCCGGGATCCTTTGCAGAATAGACCTACTGCCTTCCTGTGCCAGACAGCTCGTAAAAGGCGAGGATAGGCTCACCGTCACTAGCACCGTGACATTTGACTGGGTGGTGGAGTTTTGCAGCGACTCACCCGGGTTGGTACCACCGCCTTACCTATTCCTTCCGCCATAACGTTACGAAGTGTTCCGGTGCGGAGGGTAAGGTAGCCGGTAAACTTACTTTTGCTCGAGCTCAGGTTGGCAATGCACCATTACCACCGTTGGTGTCTCTGGGCGGCGTGAGTTTCTTGCCATCGGGGAATCCGTCTGCTTGTTTACCATCCAATATCATAAAAAAAAGATATGTGATGCTTGCTAGTTAATCTCGTGAGAGGGGACTCTCGCCTCGTCCTAGGACCGCTTCTGTAGTCTAGCGGTCCGGCGTCGGACTTGACTTTTGAGGTCCTTGGTTCGATCACTCGGCCGTGCAAGAAATTGTGCATTTTTATTTTTTTTATTAAAAAAATAACGTTGCCCGGTATTAGATATGTGTCAGGTTGGCGTTAGGCATGCCACCTATTACACTGGGGGACTTAGAGTCTTCGGCTAGTCGTGAGTGCTCTGGTTGTGTCTCTGCCTATCTCAGCAGGGATATAGGCGTGAAGATACTTACTTTTTGTTACAAACGTATCATTGCACAATGATTATAATCAAATTTAATGAATAAGTGATAATCCAGAAAATTGTGAGGAGCTTCACTCAAAGAATTAAAAAATAATCGAAAATAAATCTATCAAAGTTTCCAAGCTATCTGAGAGTGAAAAGGATACTTACTAAAAGAAGAAAATAGAGGAGGCATAGATTAGTAAACAGAAGAATACTAAAAAAATAAACTGAATCTAAACAAAAGTATCCTACAGGTTTTTGGAAAAGGAAAAGAAAAAAAAATTGAATGAAAGTGTTAATACAAATTATATGCTTGTGTTATGGGTGTTAGTCAACGAACTAATACATAGCAATACTTAAATAGATACTAGAATAAATTTAATAAACAACCAGACCCGGAAATGCAGACATCTAAATGTTTCATCATACAAAATGTCTGCCCCCGTCGGGAATCGAACCCGAGCCTTGCGGTTGGTCAGTGTAGTTAGGCGTGTACGCTGGCCACCCAACCAACGAAATTTGTTTATATACAAATACAAAACTATGTTTAAAGTTTAGCGTATGTACACCCGCCCCAAGTTCCTTTTCGTTAGTTATTTGGCAACACGGTATCATTTTGTGACGATATTAAAATTTTGACGATATTAAATTTTTCTCTATCGTAATATTCATCGTGATTTTTTATGCTAAAAATTTTTTACAATCAAAACGTATTCCGTGTCGTCTCCAGTAAATGCTTTAAAGGAGTGGTCATAAATTTAAATATATCGTCGTTGCGCGTGCAAAAGTCGCTATGTGTTTTTTGCTCAAAATTGGTTTTTAATGCAGTTTTAATCGTATTTTTAACATACACATACTGCAAAAACAGCCATGTGATAAGTACAATATTTGACAAGTTACGTAATCTAGCTATGTGACATACATACATTAAAAGTTCCTTAATATCACGCTATGTGTTACAGTTCACATAGCTAAAAAAAGTTTTTTATAATAGTAAATAAAAATTGCGCCCGATATGTGCTTCACTACACATAGCG
>NJDD01002014.1:73572-141595 GCA_002245505.1 Calephelis nemesis | reverse complement strand
AAAGAGTCTTCGAGGGTCCATTTTGGACCCTCGCAAAAATGGGTCGAGTTGATTGAGAGTCCCCTCTGGCGGGCAGGGGGGACAACGACCTAACAACACGTTGTTAACAAGTCGTTGGTGACAACAGGGGTGTGTACCTACACAGCCATACTGTGTGTGTTGGTGTGAGCCTCACGTGACGTTTTTCTTTTTTCGATGATCTTTCTTCAAGCGTCTTGCGCTGCGGCTGCGACCCGCGAACGGCAGGAACACTCGAACAAAGGAGGACGGACTTATACGATTCGACGGTTAAGTACAATAAATAATAGCCAGTATAGTCAGTAATAAAAAAAATGTGAAGGAGTGCTTACTACGGCGAGTGACGCGCTACGGCAGGCGGGCTAGCACTACGGCCTTAACAAAGGCCGCTGAAACAAAGCGCTAGCGAGCGGAGGTCGGGGTGGGAATAATAGCGCGGGTTGCGGTTGAATAATCAGTACAAAAAGTACAAAATGGTCGTCCGTCAAGCGACCGCATAGCGCGCGGTCACATCCCGCCGAGGCGCCGGAAGATCACCGCCCGCATGATTTTACGGGCAGACTACCGCTGCCGCGGGAACCGCAAGCAACCGCAGGCGCTGCGGGTGAAAATCGCGTCGTGAAATGTGATCTTACATTTTGCATATAAATCTACGTTCTATGGAATCTGCGCAGCCGCAGGCGCGGGAAAACCGCTCAATGAGTTCTTAGCGTAAGGTTGACATTTCACGATTCATAAAGTTCCGGGCAAACAGCTACTAAATAATAAACTTTAATGCAGCGAAGACTGTTTTACCATTAAACAAATTAAATTGTATTTTGTTTTTTTAGTAGGTATTTTTTTTAAAATTTATTGCACGATATTTCTACTATTTAATAATAATCATTATGTGTTAGATTTTGCTTGTTGTAAATGAGGAAGTTTAATTTTTTTTACCAGCAGCTAAAATTAAAGGTATGAGAAAAATGAAACTAAAATAGGAAAATAAGTCTATAATGGTGGTAATTCCACTGTTCACAACCTAAACTTATTTTAGATGCCTGCTATCTTTCTCAAATGAAACAAAAACAAAAGAGATGGAACGTTTTAGACACGTCAGATTAGTCCGAACATGTCAAATCGCGATGTTTTTAATCGACGTTTTTCCGAGTAGTAGTTTAAACGTCTGTAGAAATGACGTGTACGGTCTAATTTGACAGCGCTAAAAGTGTTTTGTCTTTTTCTGTTTCTTTCGTTGAAAATTACCACCAATGTCAATATAAATTAAAAAGTTATGGGATGTTGAAGTTGCACTCACACGTACAAGGATAGTGACGTCACGACTACAGTTCGCGCAATTCAATAGTACAAGATAGTATAATGCAGTATATTAAAACACTGTACTCTACTAAATCATTGCAATATCTTGTTATTTTAGATGGATTAAAAAAACAGACATTTATTAGTTTTGACATTTTAGTTGTCACTATGTATGTATTACTCAAAGTCGCTGTCCGTTGTTTGTCCCTATGTATGCTTAGATCTTCAAAACTACGCGAAGGATTTTGATGCAAAGTGATTCAAGATAAACGTTTATGTGTGTAATAAAATAGAAGTTTTTCCACCCTTGTAAGACTAGGATAGGCTGATAGTTATGTTATGATTGCGGTGTTACTCATTCAGTACTAAGATTTAGATCCTAAAAGAAAGTTTCAAAAATAACAGCCATTAATGTTAGGTTTTGCTTTATATCCAGCAATGTCTTTTCTTATGTAAACACGGTAAACTTTGGATTTTGACGTGACAACGTCTTAAATTAGGTTGTGGCTTGGAGTCACTCTTGAAAAAGTGTAACGCCCGCTCACGTCTGTTACGATTAGTCACCGAACGAGAGAGAGGCCCGCGGGATTGGCGAATGCCTTGCGTCTCTCTCCCACATATTCTACCGAGAAAAAGTTGTTGTGACGTAAAATCTTCGCCCGTAAAACCGACTTTACAGGCAACCATTTTTTATGTTAAAATTTTGTTACTGGTGTTTCTTCTGAGTACTCCTACTACTCCTGCTGAGTCGCAGCTAAACTTATTTTAGTGTATGCTATCTTTTTCCAATGAAGCTAAGGAAAAGAGATGGAATATCTAAGACATCACATGTCAACTTGTGACGAATTTTCCGAAGTTATTGTTAATAGATTTAAGGTTTGTTGAAATATCGTGTACAAGCTAATCGTCAGCACTAAACATTTGGTTGTCTCTCTCTCTATTACTATCGTTGAAAGAAGAAAGCGATAACTTTAAATCAGTTTTATTAGTGCGCAATAAATTTACCACCATGGTACTTAAAAAAATAATAAAATAATCCCTTTGTCTTTTTTTCAGAGGAATCCGAAGAAAGAATTTTGTCTAAACGTAGAAAAAATGACATCATGAGATTACTACGGATATTAATAGAATGTACCACAGTAATGCCTTTCAGATGGTATTGCAACAAATATCTTTGTTTCTATTGTTGCACTTCTTTTGTTGATTGTTCTCAATTAAGGAAACACACGATAGAAGAGCATGCTGAAGTTAAATTAAATAATGTATTACAAAACGTTGTCGGCAATAACAGAATAAAGTTAGACATTACCAAATTAAATTGTACTTTGTGTTTGAAATCACTAAAAAATTTAGATGAATTTTGTGACCATTTGTCTACTGATCACTGTATTGAATACAACAAAAACGTTATTGATTTCTTCTGTCAATTTAAATTGTCTGACGAAAATCTTTTTTGCCTGGATTGTAATGAAAGTTTTAGATTTTTTGGGCCGCTTTTAGTTCATGTTAATCGATATCATGTTAAAACTGATACATCACTATGTGAAGTTTGTGGCGCAGGCTACGTAAGGAGATTGAATTTAATGAGTCATATGAGAACGGTTCACCCGTATTACAATTCCAAAGTTTTGAACAAGCGTCGAATTCGTAAAAGACAAAAGTTTCCTTGTTCAAAATGTCCACAAGTTTTTCGAAGTAGGTATCTTAAAAAGCAGCATTTGGTACTGGAGCATGATGTAAAAAAGTTTCAATTTTGTTGTGATGAATGTTCGAAAGTGTTTTTACTTAAGTCTCGTCTAGTTGAGCATAAATTAAGAGTACATTTGAAAGAAAAATATCATACATGTGATATTTGTGGGTTTAAAGTGTTTTCTAAGGATATGTTAAAAAGGCATATGGTGAAACATGATGATTCGAGACCTTATGAATGCGAAGTGTGTAAAAAGACTTTTCAGAGAAAAAAAACATTGGCTCAGCATATGAGAATACACACTAATGATAAACGATACGTATGCAATGAGTGTGGGAAGGCGTTTGTACAGGTGACAAGTTTGAAATTACATATAAGGGTACATCATTCAACAGATTTGGGTGATTTAGGATAACCTGATATGTTAATTAATAACAGTTGAATCAGATGGATCACAAATGGAAGAAGTTTGCATATTTTGATGTTAATTAAGTCATATGTGTATAGTGAGAAAATTACTAACACTTATCACTAGGTGTTGTCAAAATAATTGAAACAATATACATTTAATGATGACATACATGATAAAGACAATTGTAAATTTAAAATAATTTAAATAATCTGAGGAATTATGACACCTGTTTCCACCATGTGTTTTATTTTAAGATATTGAAGATTATATACCTCTCATTGCTCTTTCATTATATTAGAGTTTTCTGAAACTGCCTAACCTAAAATTAGACACAAGTATAATGTCTGTCTATGTCAAGTTGTCGTACAAAATATGTATCTTTATGTATCAATTTGATTTCGTCGTTGCTCAATGTAAACGTTTATGATTAACACCACTGGCCAATTACGAGGCTTGTGTCGATTTTCGACAGAAGCAGAGAGAACTGGTAGTTATTTTTACTTTGTACTTTTAAACTTTGTATAGGAGTTTTTCCAGGATTAAGCCAAAGATTGCCACAAAAGAGAGCATGTAATAAAAAACATCACAACCACTAAGTTCACTATGTATGCTGAACCGTTGTTTTATGATGATGAATTAATCATGAAGTATGTAAATATGGAAATATAATACTTTATTTTGAAATAAAGTAATAGTTAAAATTAATGAAGTTTATTACTTATGTTTCCTGAGTTTTTAGAAATAACATGACTCTCGCAAATTTGTATGGAAGTCCCTTAGTTTTTGTTTACAAAATTGCAATTTAACAAACAGGTAGTTTGTGATTTGTGAACGTTAGCTAAGAACAGATATTGTGAAAGAGCTTGATCAAAGAGGTCTAAGGGCTCTCGCAGGTTTTTAATTTAGGTAAAACTTCTTGTGTTGCGTTGCGAAATTTCTACTACCGTAAACTGCTGCAACTAAACTAAATAACTAAACAAAAAAGCTCTGGACATATTTAATTTTATGGTGTGTAATTAATTTTTGAAGGGAAAATAGACCCAAACCTTAACGATAACGATGCCAATATTTATGACTGATGTAGTTTTTTTCGAGTTACAAGCTCTCAAAGTCACAGGCAAAGTTGAAGACAAAAGCTGCTACATTACCTAGAAAGATATCTCGATGAATACGGCGTTGCTACGTTCAGTACTTTTTTTTCCCGTGTGCATATAGTATCGTGCTTGTCCCCAGTAGTTAAATTGTTGTCATTAAAGGGTTTATTATTTTATTAATAGCTCGTAGGCAAAGTTGTAGTAAGCGTCACAGATTGGTCATACAAAGTTGTCGTTAGAATTAGGGTTGCGCCTAAAAATATATGCATCGTTTTTTTATTTTTTTATTACAAAAACTTAAATATTCTTTCCAACAAACTTAAACATAACGCAAGAAGTAAAATTAGTCTTATAAACAAGTAGTACAACAAAAAAAAATCTTATAAATGTAAGGCATATTATTTACCTTCTCAAAACAAAAGTACCTAAATAAGAACATAATTATAGGCACGTAATGTAATCGGGTACATTATATTTAAAAATGTTTTTTTGTAAATCCACCCTTAAAAAATAAAAATATAGCAATATATTTTTAATGTTATTTTTTGGTTTCTAAGAAACAATAACCGAACCGATTTCTCCTCTTCAACCGTAATTTAACCATGAAAGTCTTGCATTAGTTTAACCGCTCTTTCTGCCGTATTATTAACTGCTCTCAGTGTCAGCAGCTTCATTTTAGCTTTTTGAAATGTGTCGTCACTGGACCATGAAGAAGGGCTCTTGTTCAGAAAACTGTCATCAATTTTGAGTCGATTAAATAAAAACTTGCTTTTGACAGATACGAAGTCATCGATGTTTTTCTCAAAGATTGGTCCACAGAGTTCTTTGGATGCAATGCAACGCTTAATGTGGGCCGATGGGCTTTCTTTTTCTAAGTTAGCAACCATTTTCCCTTTAATTTCTTCATCCACATCGTCGTCAAATAAAAACAAAACAGACACTTCATCCGACAAATACCATAAATGCTGGCAAAACTTCTCTAAAGCTGCTTTGGAAATGCTTTTGTCTATTGTTTCGTAAGCTTTCATCGCTTTTAAAAAGCACAAATCCTGATAAGGTGCTTTTACTGCTAATATGCATTGGAGCCAGGGTTTCACATAGGATGTCACGATAAACAGGCAGACGTCCAACAGTGCTGCCTTATCTTTGTTTGAAATTTTAAATTTGGCGCTTAGTAATGATATTTTTAATGAATATGTGGCTCTCGCCATCCAGCTTGGTGAATAGCACCTGGAGGCCGAATCTTAAATTTCTTCTCTGTATGTCCACCTAGAAATATTATTGATAGCTCAATTAATTCGCGTTAATCATGTCTTACTATTTCTTTAGTCAATTCAAATTGGTAGAACTTTAGCAGTTCGTCAATTTTTGACACATTTAAACAAGATAGCTTTTCTCTACAGATCTCACATCCACATTTTTCCAATTTTCTCGAAACTTTTTAAACAACGGAATGTCTGGACTTGACGTTACTTGGCTGATTTTTGCTTCAAACACACTTTTTAATACCAATTCGTAGACGTGATGACGGCAAGCAAAAATAAGCATTTCTCTTCCTATTTTTTGTTCGAGAAGCACACAAGCACCATTAAATCGGCCTGTGTTTGAAGCAGTGGTATCACAACAAAGAATCTCACTCTGTCCTCAAGACTCCAATTGATAATGGCAGTCCAAACTGCCTGTGCCTGTTCGCTTCCTGATGAGTTGTCCAATTTTGATACAGCGATAAGTTGTTCGTTATTATCATATGAAATAACTATCGGTAGGCGTTCTTCTTTAGATTTACATGTATCTAGAGCCGGCAACAGTTTGGCATCCCAGTGGATAGTTACCGTATCCGGGACCTTGTTCTGAAAACTTTTATAGCCTCAGCTCGCTCTCTTCGCATTTCTGTACGAATTCTATGGATTGAGGACTTGCTTATAGGAAATTCATCCGTGTTATACCCTAGTGCCTCAATAGTAGCTTCAATTACAAAAACAGAATCTCTCACACTTAACTGACACCTATCTAATGCGGCAACTAACTTCGGAGTTATAACATTTTTCCGCATACAAGTTTTATCGGGCTGGAAGGACTTATCACTATTTACCACTTGAGCTGGGCTTGTTTTCCTGTAAATCTATTACTTCAGAATCAGAAGATGAGTTTTCTTGTAGTGGTTCATATGACGATGTCGATGGAGCTACCGATGAAAAATATTTAGCACGTCGCTTTTCCTCTTGAATGTTTCTAAGGCGCGCCTTTTCTTCTTTTTCTGATTGTTTTTTGTCCACCCCGGCTAAGTGACCCGGTCGACCTGGTTCTCTTTGTCGCTGCAACAAGATCATATCTTCATTTATTTTAATTAACTGAAGCGCATCGGCATGAGCAATATCAAACAAATTGTTCAAGTTGGAACGAAACTCTTGTCGACGCTGTTCAAACACTTCTTGTGTTTTTTTCGCATTTTTTTGCAACTCCCGCCAAACTTGGTATAATGCAACTAATTTCTTAACGCAGTTAGGTAGTGATTTAGTCGGTATACGTGCCTTTTCCCAGTAAATAATGCACTCACGAATAGTCAGATTTGCACTTTCATTAACACTTAAATTCACTTCACGAATATTATAGAACAGAACTGCCAGTACTTGTCCATTAGAGGGAAGTTTTGAACCGGTGATTTGATGTCTTACATCCCCAATTAAAAATATCTCCTTTTTATCACTTCGCAATTCCACCGACATGTTGACTACGCAAAACTAATGCGTTTACTAATAAAACAAACGAGTAATAACAAGCAATCAATGCGAGATTACTGTCTCGCCATAGCGCGCAAGTATAGACATGTTTCTATGTAAGTCGGCACGGGTTGCCGTGATCCTAGGTACGTGATATTTTATTTTTAGATGTTTTGAGACTAATCGAACAAAATAAAAATTAAATTTGCTTTGTAATTAATTATAAAAACTTACTAGAATTATTACGGCCCTGTACCACGCAGCGCGCGCATCACATAAATATGTACTAACACTACTACATATGTTTTCCCCTCTACAAATCATTTGTATCATCATCTCAGCAAAGGACCATGCAAAAGATAGTATGAGCTCTGTCCCCACCCACCAACAGACATGGCAGTAGTTTTAATATTATTATTAGGTCCCCTAAAAATATTAATAACCATTTTCAGTCAAAAAAATAGTTGGGTTATTTAAAAAAAAAGAGAATATTTTATTTATAATATAAACCGTTTATTTTTGGTTTTCTTACATTATATAAATAAAAGTACATAAGTACATAAGTGACTGAGCACTGTTTTTTACAATTGTTAGTGACCATTTTTACACGTTACCTGCCCATATTAACATTTTTTATCAAAAATACTACATCCATAATGTGCATTACAATACTGTAGAATATTTTTACTGTACAATAATAATGTCAACGAACACATCTTAGGTATAAGTAGACTGACAATGCGCTATGTTACATTGAACATGAACAATAACGTTTCTGCATTAAAATATAAATGAGAATGTATCTGAAAAAAGTTTTGCATTGTACGTATTACATATAAGCCACCAATTACTTACTACAATAGCAATTCTATATCACAATACAATAACTTTACTTCACAAAACTAATGATAACAACAACATATTATGTATCAGTAGACAGACTATGTACCACATTACTTACGATGAATAACATTTATATGGACATAAATATTAAATATAGTTTATTTTGTAACATTGTATTTCTATGCCAACCGAACTGTGTATAATATTATAACAATTCATCTATTACATGTGATAGCATTTGAGCTGGCAGGTTAAATTCTATATGACGCCCTTTCCCCATATACCAAATAATCGAAATGATATGAGCACAACTTCCGATTGTTCGGGCTCCTGTTAAACATGTACAGTACCACTGTGTAATTGCATCTCTGCCAGCTAAAGAATGGTTTATCAAAATATAACTATAGTAAACGCGTGACCTTACGTGTCTGGACTGTATGCGTGCTCTAACCAACCAGGCATTATTTTGTGACATGTTATATCTTGACAAATCATGTAATTCATTGTCTCGGTATAACTCTATGCAATAAAGTCCGTTGCGAAAATGTTCAGCACAATATGATTTAGACAGTTTTATAATAGCGAGAGCTATATAATCCCAAGAGCGAATAAAACGATGTCATCATCTGTTAATTGAGGGAACTCCTCAAAATGTGGCATATTAGCTTCCATCGATACAAAGTTAGTTCTTTGCCTGTTAAGGTTCTTCCCTTCAACGTAATGGTGCAATAAGTTTGGTGTATCTATTTGCGATCTTATGATATCGCAGATTTCCGTCGCAAGCCTGTTGTCCGTAGTTACACGATAATTCGCATTTATTATAGATGCAGCTATGCGAAAATCGATAAACATATTCGGCAATGTGCGATTAAAATATGTTTGTTTAAGCAGTCTAAATCGGTTTTTGAATTTACCATTAACCGCCTCGACAACCCATCTGCATATAGTGACTAAGCGGGAGTCATTCGCCTGCTCTGTAGATAGTTGAGTTGCTCGTCTATCTTTTGTTGGTGGCATGTAAGGTTTCCCCGGTCTAAAATAAAAACATCTCCTCTATTAAGTAACCAATGCCAAACATTCTCGTCATCATTCATAATTTTTTGCATGATCGTTGCGTCTGACGTATTAGCAGAAAATGGGCCTATTACATCTATTATGTATCCATCGCTATTGACTAATATAAATGGTTTCAGTAGGTTACGAAACTTATGATGGCTGTAACTTTTTCTTTGAAATAAAAAATTGGAGCTTTTTTCTATATACACGTAGGTACCGTCAGCAATAATTAAAAGTTTTGTGTTTTCTTCATTACCGAAAATATTTTTTGGTAGATATAAGTTTCTACTCAGGAGCTCGTCTCGAGAAATATGATCCAGACCAAGATGTCTAGGCACATAATCTTGTGTTAAATATCGTCGTGCTGTTTTCAATCGATATTCGATCACTTGACGGGTCGCACCGAAAAGCGTTACAAGTCTCTCGTTTGACTCTCCTGTTCTAAGTTTTGTCAAATAAGCGCCAAGAACTGATCGTGGATTTCTGGTGTTTTCAGAAAGAGACGGCGTTTCTTCTAAAATATTGTTGAATTGTTGTAAGGTAAGCCCAGTCCAATAGTGAAGTTCACTGTCATCCAGTGACGTCAAGGATTCAAAGTCGAATCTTAATCTATTATTAATAGCTTCAATCAACATGTTTGTTAGGCTACTAAAAAACAAGGAATCAAAGGAATGGGTGACGTTTACGTTATCCAGTAGTTCATCAAAATCATTATTTTCTAAATGTTCATTGCATATTCGCGCACTTGGTGGAATGTATAAACGGTAATGGCATACCAAATGTAATTTCATTGATTTTGGAGGTCGCCTGAGATCATGGTTATTACATTGTCGATACATACAGCTACGTGAAGAATTTGGTGCCCTTAAGTAGTCACGAACATGGAAGTCACGATTTCCTTGTTCTGGATTATTCTGAAAATCTGGTTCTTGATCTTCGACAACCAAGGGAGCGTTCTCAGGGCGTTGTTGAACAACAGCAGTATGTGCTCTCTGCAAACACCTATGGCATACCGCCATGATGTTATTGAATACTATCTGAAACAGAAACATTTATTTATTTATGATTGGACCAACTATAATTATACATCTATATAGAGAATATGTATAAAAATGAGATAGGTGTATAAGATATATTAATTAAGATATTATTAGATACTAAGAAGTCCTCCTCTATCCTTTTCTTTTTGCTGCGCCCAACAGGGTCCATAATGTGTACATACAATATGATTACGACAACTAACATTAACCATTGTGGAAGGCAAATAAACTTTTTATTTGATTTGATTACATAACACACATAAATACATTCATTTTAAAAAAAGACAACAATGAAATATAAAACGTATAGGTATATGCAATGTATAAACGTAACAAATGTTTAATTATGACTTACCTGTATTGATCCATGTTCTGAAATGTAGGCAACTAACTCCGGATTACTTTGCGCCAAAGTGTGTTATAAAATGTGTCGCCTCCGTCTTAGAATAGATCTTGGACACATAACACATCGGCGTCCAGTCTCCATTGTAATAAATCACAGTCCAGTAAACGTGCCAGGGTCAAACGAAAAGCAAAGAAAAGGTCCGATAAACAAGCAGGGGTCAGTATAGTCACGAACAAGACGATAACGCACAGACAAACAACACAGCGGAACGTACGAGCCACGACTAAGGTGCGTGCGCGCATTCTCAAGCAACAAAAGGCCGGGCGGGTGTGCTGAAGGGGACGGGGACGACGACGCCGAACGATAAGACCGTGTTTTCGTCGCGTCTCGCCATTTTTTTCTTACTATGGATTTTTTCTGGAAGTATAGTGTTCCTGCGAGTTAGTTTTACAAGTTTTTTAAATCATCGAAATAAAAAGAAAACATATTGAAAAAATTAGAATTGCTGCCAAACCCCATTCCTACGATGGATGTCGTCAAGATAAAAAATAATCACGCTGGCATTACGTATTATATGAGATACATTTGAAATCTGTTGAAGGGTGGGGACGATTTTTTGCATGGTCCTTTAATTTTTATTTTTTGCAGCTAAACTAAAGCAGATAACAAAAAAATGAAGAGGAACTTTTTTGTGTGGAATTTTTTTCTCTACAACTTTTACTTGAAACTTTTTTTCTATTCCCTACCGTTATTAAGTTATTTTTTTTTTCATCCCTTTCTCCTTAATTTTAATCAAATTTTATTTCATAATATCATTATTTAAGTATTAATGAACAAATTTTTACTCATTGCGCCAAAACTGGTCAGATCATGGTTTCATTTAACTTTTTACTGGAGTATAGTTAACAGTTTGCTAAGTAGGCAAATATAGTAGAATCCATTTATAATGTCATCGAAGGGAATTGACAGACACGTCATTATAAGCAAACGTTATACAAAGGGCTTAGTGATAATATCTTTATGGATGTCAGTATGTACTATCGGCCAAAATGGCGCTGATACACCTGTCGGCCAAATTCGCTTGGCATACCGTGCCACAATGTTTTTTTCGACCAAAAAAAGTGACATCGTGAGATTTATGCATAAAACGATCGGCTATTTATCCTATTTGAAATGTAAGAGTAAAACTCCCAGATCTCTATCTCTAATGGTTTTTATAGAAATACAATTTGAAGATCATTTGACCTTTGTCATAAAATAATGAAAAATGTTATTTTAAAAAAAGTACATTATGCATAGCAAATTACAACAATAACAGGAGGATAGAGTCATATTTAACACATATAATTCCAGTATAATGTATGAAAAAACTTTATTAGTTACGATGTTAACAACGGATTTTGTGGTTTTATATTTTATTTTTTTATTTTATTTCTAGGCTGAAGTAGAATGTCTGACTAATAGAGGAAGGTTCTTTTAGCTTAGGAGCATCCCTCATAATATTCTCAGGTTCTAATTCTGCGGAACTTTCAAGTAATGTCCGAGGTCAAAATTCAAAAATTAGGGTTGTCATAAAAATTACTTAAAAGGTTACGGCAGATGTTTTTTTTTATAATGTTATAATTTCAGCGGTCAATAAAACGTTATTTTAAAGTGAAATTATATCAAAACAAATGAAAAACGCGGAAGACGAGTGTCCAGAACCTACAACAATATGGTGTACATATATTTTAAAATCAAACAAATTAACACTTATTTCTATTTATAACAACTTCATAAAATTCATTACTCATTTTTATGTTACAATTTTATCACATCTTTTTAGAACAAGCTAGATACTAGAATAAAAGGCAAAACAAAGTTTCCGATAATCCCGTTTATACTTTTTTTTAAACTATTTTTTAAACTACTACCATTACCATACCATACCATACCTACTCCTAACTTAAGCTTCAGGAGCAAAAAAAAATCTTCGGTAACCAAGCCTTCTGTTATATTAAATACATATGATACAGTAATAAAGACATTTTTGTACCTAGAGTGCTTTAGTAGTTGTTTATTAATAACGCAGTCAAGATTTTAATCAAATCTCCAAATAAAAATGCTATCTTGTAAAATAAAAGAATCTTAATCACATCTACGATGAGATAAGGGCTAAGCATTATTATCATTACATTATTCTCAGCACATATACAAATTTTTATTACTAGCTAGCCGAACCGACCGACCTTCCTTGGACCATAAAACAACTACCAGCAAAATTCCATTACGACAGGTTCAGCAGATTAGGCGTGAATTTCAGTCATAGTACAGAAAGAAAGACAGACAATTAGACAGAAGGAAAAATAATAAAATAATGTGTTTTGCTGTCCCTTTTTAATTTAAAATTTCATGATCTCTGTTTTTGCGAAAAACGTTTTAGATTATTTCCCTATAACCATACCGCCAGTATGATCAACGTTTTAGTCGTTTCCCAAATCTTTTTAGTTTTGTAATTGATGAGAAGAAATGATGATGAAAGCATCGCAAACAGAAAAAATGGAATCGTAATTGACAAAATTACGAAATCGGTACATCTGTTATATAGTATAGTCACGGGCATAGCTTGTAGTTGTTTATAGTTTTAGTGTTAGTGATGTTAGTCATATCATATCTCATACAATTAGTTATCTTTACAAATAATATTGTTAGTTATAAGTTCTACTATTGATTTTCTTATCCTCATTAACTAATCATGACAAACAAGACCTTTACCCAAACCACTATCCCACTTCCCCGCACACGTCCTTTTATTTTGAGATCCCAAATCCTAGCCTCATTCGAATTCGAGACTCCAGATCAAAAACATCTTCTTCTATTCATCTAGTTAAGTTTTACTTTGTATCTAAAAATTACTAAATAATAAATATATCCTGTACAATCTTTTTAAAAAGTGAAAGTTTCTCTCTACCATATAACAAATTTGGCGCAGTCGGTAGGATAGTAGGTAGGATAGTCTAGGAAATCTAAGGTTAAGTCGAACACCAACTTGCTAAGAGACAGCATCGTTCGATAAGGCAAGGTAGCTATAGGCTTTTGAACGTGTTCGCCGGACCTAAATATGTTCCTGAAAACTATCGCAGTAATGTGGTAAGTGGCTTTTACTTTTGCTCATCCTCAATTGTTCCTATATTGTGTCATTTTGTACTTATTTTATATATATTGTGTTATTTTATATTCTATTTCCTACATCTATTTTTTTTATATATACTCATGTCTAAATCCACTGAATCAAAAACAAGCATTCATTCCGATCTTTCTCAATTCAAATACGAACATAGCGTAAACATGTCTCTAGATCTTAATATTTTACCTAAATTAGTCCCTACATTCGATACAAACCAACCTCAACAAGTATACCGGTTCATAAGGTCGTGCGAATCTGCATTCAAGTTAGCAGACAATAAACCAAGTATCGATACTCTTAGTTTATGTGCTAAATAATATAGTTGGGTCGAATGCCTCCGATATCCATTGTAAACAATTTGAATTGTGGAACGATTTAAGAACATTTTAATTGATAAATATTCCAATGTCAAAACGATCTCACATTTAAATATAGAACTACAATCGATGTTCCAAAAACCAGGCGAAAGTCTTATTGATTATTTCCACCGAGTAGACATAAATCGTAGCAAAATTATAGAAAAACTAAACACAGAAATTACCGACGACACCTTAACGGGACGTCTAGCCACAACCGAAGAAACCGCCTTAAGCGTCTTCATAAATGGCCTTAGTTCCGATATTGGGACAATGCTACGTACGAAAGGTTTTATTAATCTATCAGATGCCGGTCAATTCGCTATTCAAGAGGATAAAATAAGATGTATGAACAGCGCTAGACAAGCAATGTTCAAACCGAATCATTTTAATTCCAACTCGAGTCATAACCAACGTGACCTTTTTCAAAAACCATCTTTTCCTAAAAATACAGTGCCAAACTATCAGACACACAATTTCCCGCGAAGTATTCCACAACAAAACACGACAAAAGTTTGCAATTATTGCAAAAATATAGGACACCTCATTACAGAGTGTCGCAAAAGAGCCTATAACAACAACTTGCGTAACCAAGCTCAATCAATACAGCGCGCAATAGAGGCTCCTCCAACACGTATCAGTAATTTAAACTCCGAAGCGACCAACAAGGTGAGCGGCTCGTTGGAAATCGCTTCAGCATCCTGCTCAACGACCGACATTCCGACCTTACCGACGAACATATCAAACTCCCAATGGTAGACCCACCGATCAAACCAAATCATATTCATGTTGAAAACAAATCCGTCTATCGCAGACAACAAAAGGATGTGTCCGTAGGTACAAATGACAAACAAACGTCATCAGTCTATCGGAGACAGTACAAAGACATGTCCATACAAACCGATTTCAATAATTCTACATCGAACTTACAAAGCAATGGATCATTTAACACTGTTTCTCAGAATCAAACTCATTCGATAACTCACAAACAGGGTAACCAGCCCCAAACTCTCGTTTCGAATGATATAAATTATACAAATCCTACTATTCCTATCAACAATGCAAAAACTACTAACTCTACTAAAACTACTGTTTCCCATAAATCCAAACCCTCTAAATCTACTAAACATCGAAAAACTACCAAAGCTGCCATACATTCCAAATCTACCAATCCTACTAAAGCTTCTAAACCTACCAAACCAAATCCAAAATCAACCCATAGTCCTACTCATTGATACTGGTGCCGGAATTTCAATAATAAAAAAAAAATCGGCACAACTATATTAAATAAATCAGATATAGTTTCCATAGTAGGAATTTCGAGTACACAGACTTCTACACGTAGCCATGGTTCCACCGAACTATCATTAGATAACCTTCCAAAGTTCAAATTTGATGTGGCCGACTTAAACATAAAAGCTGACGGCATTTTAGGCAATGACTTTATGTCAAAATACAACGTTAAGATATTTGTACAATCAAAAACTATGCACATTCATAATAGAACATACCAACTTCATTATCTAAACAAAGTCCCAACAAACAACATATCTGATAAACAACTATTAGTTAGCCGAGCGGAAACAGTAATTAGATGTAACACAAACACGATAGAGTCTGGCACAGCTATTATTGATAAACAGTTATTAGATAATGATATTGTTATTCCCCACGCTTTAGTTAACTTTGTCAACAACTCATTTTGTATCTCATGCGTAAATACATCTAAAGTCGATAAGTTAATTAGAACCCCAACTATCACAGTAGAACCAATAAATTCTTACAATTGTATTGAAACTGATAACAACACAACAATCCCCATACACAACTTGAATTTAACAGGCAGACAAAACAAAGTCCTAAATTTAATTAGACAAATGCATTTAAATTCGGAAGAGTCTGAGTCTCTGGACAAAATAATATCGGAATACTCAGACATATTTTTCATAGAAGGCGACTCACTCACCTTTAGTAACCACACTAAACACCAGATACCTACTACAACAGATACACCAATTCACACAAAAACATACAGATTTCCACAAATACACGAGAAGGAAGTAAAGACTCAGGTATCCGAAATGTTAAATCAAGGCATCATCCAAACTAGTACTTCTCCTTGGAGCAGTCCCATATGGGTTGTTCCGAAAAAACTAGATGCATCTGGGAAGCAAAAATGGCGCCTAGTCATAGATTATCGTAAACTAAACGAAGTCACAGTAGGTGACAGCTATCCACTCCCGAACATCGCTGATATATTAGATAAGCTAGGTCACTCCCAATACTTCACATCCCTCGATTTAGCATTCGGGTTTCATCAACTCGAAGTTCAGCCCCATGACATCCCTAAAACAGCCTTTGATACACGTTATGGTCACTACGAGTTTAAAAGAATGCCATTTGGGCTTAAAAATGCCCCTGCAATATTCCAGCGCGTAATGGATTCAGTACTGTCAGGCCTACAAGGTGAAAGATGCTTCGTCTACCTAGATGACATTGTTATATTTGCATCTAGTCTACAGGAACATGAACAAAAACTTCGTGAAGTTTTCTCCAGACTACGCAAATATGAATTAAAAATTCAGCCAGACAAATGCGAATTCTTAAGACGCGAAGTCGCTTATCTTGGTCAAATTATTTCTAATGATGGTGTAAAACCAAATCCCGATAAGATCCAAGCAGTAAATAATTTCCCTGTTCCAAAGTGCTGTAAAGATATAAAAGCTTTTCTTGGTCTCACTGGTTATTATCGCCGGTTCATATCAAATTTCAGTAAAATAACTAAACCTTTAACTAGTCTCCTTAAAAAGGATGTTCCCTTTGTTTGGGGTGACTCACAACAAAAGTCTTTCAATGAATGTAAACAACTACTTACAAATCCTCCAATCTTGCATACCCTGATTTCACAAAGGAATTTATCTTGACCACCGATGCCTCTATTCATGCTATAGGTGCAGTTTTATCCCAAGGACCTATAAATAAAGATTTACCAATCGCGTACGCATCTCGAACCCTAAACACAGCAGAATCAAATTATTCAACTATAGAGCGGGAACTACTTGCTATAGTATGGGCTGTAAAACACTTTAGACCTTATTTGTTCGGACGAAAGTTCAAAATCGTTACTGACCACAAACCTCTCACCTGGTTGTTTTCCGTCAAAGACCCAGGTAGTCGTCTAGTTCGATGGCGTCTGAAACTCGAAGAATTTGACTATGAGATTATTTACAAATCGGGTAAAAATAACACAAGTGCAGATGCACTTTCACGCCCTCCAGTCATGAATACTAAGAGTATCGATCTCACACTTGACAACGACACTCCAGAACATTCCGAAGATTATCTACAAATAAATTACTCACACTTCAACGAAAACCCTACTTACAGCTTTGACACTCCTAATCTCAATATTTCACCAGACTCACTCTTAAACGAAAAGCATAAAAACATATTTATTCCTATATCCTGCGAACTCTCAGACAAGAACGACCTCTTCAACCAAGGAATCTCAATGTGCTCACAAGTCAACTCATATCTTGAAAAACCCAAAACACTCTATGAAGTAGATTTATTAGTTTCTGACAAAAAACAGAATTTGGTATTTGCTTGTACAAGACCCACACACTTTGACCCGTGGGACTCCGAAAGCTATTTCAAAGCTCTTTTGAACTGCTTACAAAATAATAATTTTAAAACATTATGCGTCCCAGATCTTAGAAATGATCCCACTTGTAAACTCCAAGGAAACGAACAAATGCACATCACTGCTTACCTAGCCGACAGTTATGAATGTAGGATAACAATATGTGAAAACAAAGTTACTTATCCAACACCTGAACAAATCCCTGAAATCTTAAAAAACTTTCACGATGACCCTTTGTCAGGACATAGAGGAATAGTCGAAACGACTCGTAAAATCAGGTCAAATTACTTTTGGAAAGGTATGACAAAAACTATCGAAATCTACGTTAATAACTGTATAATTTGCCAACGAAACAAAATTCAACGCCGAACTTACAAAGCACCGATGGTATTAACTTCATCCCCTACAGAACCATTTGAACGTGTAACAATTGACTTAGTATCTTACGCCGACATTACTAGCGACTTTAACAAATATATACTTACCTTACAAGATGATTTAACTCGATTTGTTCTAGCCTACCCGATCCCGGATAAACAAGCCACTACAATAGCTAAACACCTCTTATCCTTTTGCCAGCACTATGGTATACCGAAACGATTTCACTCTGATCAAGGTGGTGAATTCGTGAACAACATCCTTAAACATCTTATGAAACTATTAGGATCTAGACATACACTTAGTACGGCCTATCATCCACAAACGAACGGTGGCCCTGAAAGGTTTGACGGAGTATTAAGAGACCATATTAGTATGTACTCCGCCAGGAATGCCCATAACTGGGATCAAATAATACCATTAGCTATCATATGTCACAACACGTCAGTTAACCAATCAACCGGCTTTACTCCACATGAACTATTGTTTGGTTTCAAAACACGTTTACTATACACTCTTAAGGAATCTCGCGATTACACAATAAATGATTACTTAAACGATCTTAACGAAAGACAAAAAATATCACGCGACATAGCTAGACGCAATATTGAAGACATGAAAGAAAAGGCGAAAAGGCGATATGACAACAATATAAAAAATATAGCCGATTTCCAAATAGGTAAAAACGTCATGCTCCGCATTCCCAATCCCAACAATCTTGATAGTAAATGGGACGGACCCTATCAAATAATAAGAAAAGGTTTTAATGAAAACTATGTTATAAGAAAAGCAGGTAGAAACCAATTAATACATGGTAATCGCTTAAGACCTGTACATAGTAATAATTTATAATTAAAATAATAATATATTTCAGGTTATTTCATTCTGGAATGGCCAATCCTATCCCAACTACACATAATCAGGATGAATCTTATAATTTTAGTCAATTTATGAATAACCCGTATCTTAGTTTTATAATATGTTCATTAGCCAAGTTAATTATTTATATTTTTATTTACAAAATCTACCTTATTCTTAAACAACTCTACAACACAAAATACATTAATCAGTCGAATAAAGCGACAACTCTAGATGATACGTCTTAGCGACAAATTATTACAAAATTACAAAATTGGATAGTTATAAGTAATTAGTCTCTACATCTCTAAATTTTATCTTGTCTCTTTTCTACCAATATCTTATTTAGTTAATTCCATAAGTTACGTTAAGTCCATATTATTTACAATTTACCCTTAGTTCTATTTCTTTCCACGAATTTCAATACAAATCAACTTATATTAATATATTCTCATTTCAGGTACTCCACGCTATTCTTTGTAAGTGGAAGTACAATTGGAATTAGTCAATTACCTTCTAAATTCGGATTATATTATCAACCAATAGGCGACATCCTTATTTCGGAAAGCTCTTGGAAATTAGTGGTATATCGAAATCTTGAACCATTATTTATGTCTAGAGATTCACTGAAAAGATTAGTTCATAACTATGAAACTCTCACAAACAATTATACTCATTTACCTTATATTCATACTACAAACTCCTTTATTAAAGTTAGTTTAGATAAAATTGATATTCAAATCAACGAACTCAAATATTATACAAACTCAAACGAACAAAGTCGTGTAAAAAGGGAACTTATAGATGGTCTAAGCACAGTTTTAAAATGGTTAATAGGAACGCCAGATGCCAAAGATGCTAAATATTACGATCAATGTATAAATCTTTTAGAAAAACAACAATTAGACAATAACAATATTTTAACACAACAGTAACAAATTATTTCCTCCACAGTAACTTTAATGAAACTGTTCTAAGAATTTCATATGACGAATATAAATTAAACGAAAACTTTAAAATAATTAGCTCTTACTTAAATGAAACAAATAAAATAATATTCAACTTACAAGCATCTGAAGAGATATCAACTACTTCTATACAAATTCTAGAAAGCGTCATGTCATTGGAAAAAGAATTAGACGACATTATAATGAGCATCCTCTTTATAAAATCGGGCGCAATCCACCCTTCTATAATCTCGACTTTGCGAATTTACAGAGAGCTATTAGCATCAAATCATATAAGAATAAATAACAATATTGTAGCTCCAATAACTCTAAACAATATACATAACATTTTAGAATCCACGTGTATAACCTCATATATTTATCTAAATAAATTAATATATGTACTAGATTTCCCTTTAGTTAAAAATGAAGTTTTTAACCTATATCATATATATTCAATTCCAATAAAATTTCCTAACTCTTCCTATTACTATACCTTATTCCCTGAGCAAAAATACCTTGCGACATCCACTACACGCCAGCGATACGTATCCACCAGTCTATTAGACGGATGTAAAGTCTTCGCACCTAAGAAAAGAGTCTGCAAGGATTTGCTGGTCTTTAACTCCAATACAAGACCAATTTGTGAAATCGAAGTTCTTCAAACCGCCAAGAATCAATTACCCAGCAACTGCGAGCCTGCAACATTTACTGCTCACATAGATACATTTCAGCCGCTAGGAGACAACCAATAGATATTTATTCTACAACATACAACGCCATACGTTGCTGAATATGAAAACACCATACAACACAGCGAGATATCAGGTTCAGGTGTAATAACGTTAAACCCTGGATGCAAATTTACTACTGCATTTGTAACTCTAAATGCTGAGGAAGATACAACTACAAATATCTCCCATCCATTCGTCACACTCAACCTGGAAGATGCCTGTATTCCTAAAATCAAGGAAATGAAATCTCCTGACATCATACCAATTTTAATAAAAAATATTCCACTCGATTCTCTCGAATCTATAGGAGAGCAAATAAAATTCCAAAGTCAATCCTTAAAAGATAACTCTGAATCGTTTACGCCTAAAATAACATCTAATTTTCCATTTATTAGCCTTATAATAGGCATCCTTATGATAACTTTCCTAATATATAAATGTTGGCGTCGACTCCCATTTACCTTTTCAAAAAAAAAAAGTATCTTCACGCCCATATCCCCGAAGAGGTAGGCAGAGGCACAACCAGGGCACCCACGACTAGCCGAAGATACTAAGTCCCACAATGTGATAGGTGGCAAGCCTATCGTCAACCGCGCACTTATCCTATCCCGAGCAACATTTTTTTATTAGAAAATTGGAAAAACCCAATTTTCTTTTTGTTGCCCGACCCGGGATTCGAACCCGGGACCTCATGCAGTCAAGTCCAACAACTGAACCGCTAGACCACAGAGGCGATACCTTTTCAAGACCTACAGAAAATTCAAACAACTGTATCCAAATATTCAATAACTGCTTCGATAACTCCAGGCGACATCATCATGTGGACATACCAATGAACACAATCAGAAACACTTCCTGCATCTCTGAGGACGAAGAAACAGAAGAAGAAAATCTTCAAAGTTCGGGCACAAGTCAAAAGGCCCGATCTTTATTCTAAGGGGGGAGGTGTTATATAGTATAGTCACGGGCATAGCTTATAGTTGTTTATAGTTTTAGTGTTAGTGATGTTAGTCATATCATATATCATACAATTAGTTATCTTTACAAATAATATTGTTAGTTATAAGTTCTACTATTGATTTTCTTATCCTCATTAACTAATCATGACAAACAAGACCTTTACCCAAACCACTACCCCACTTCCCCGCACACGTCCTTTTATTTTGAGATCCCAAATCCTAGCCTCATTCGAATTCGAGACTCCAGATCAAAAACATCTTCTTCTATTCATCTAGTTAAGTTTTACTTTGTATCTAAAATTACTAAATAATAAATATACCCTGTACAATCTTTTTTTAAAAAGTGAAAGTTTCTCTCTACCATATAACATAATGTCGTTCACATTAAGAACAACGATAACACATTTTTATTTATTCTACCTAGTTTCAAGTACGTTATCATTTCAAGTGATAAAATACATTATACTTACTTAGATAATCCGTCAAAATGCAAAATATTATCAGACAAAAACACGTACATATGTAAATTAGAATTTCCCCTTTAGTCGGTTCATACTAGTAAAACGTGTGAAACAGAATTAATGTTTGGAAAAAGTAAGGTTCCTGATGGTTGTGACACAATATTGAGTTATATTGTAAACGAGCGATGACATAAAGTACATCATGAAAATAACAGGATATTTGTTATGCCAAGAAAAATAATTTCTAATTTGAATTGTAAAAATAAAGAACCAAAAGATCTCGAATAATTATAAGTAATACTGCAAATATCATATTGCAAAACCCAAAATAATAACTTAGAAAGCAAGTTTGATTCATATTTACCACCTATTATCAGGTAAACTTTTGTGGAGAAGACTCTAATAAATAATTGGGAAAAGATTTTGTTATTTTAGTATGAAAAAATAAATATTTAAAAACAATATACGAATGCAAACAATATTAGAACAATAAGGAACATCGAATGTCAAGTAAGATTTTATAACATTTTAATATAAACTTATATAAAAAATCGACTGTTTGATTCATCAAAAAAACCCAGACAACCTTCTTATAACCACGCATCATAAAATAACAATTCATTTGAGACTTTTTGTCCTTTACAAGGCCATCACAAGAGTCGATAGTTTAGAGATTCTAGAACCATTTTCAAATTTCTCATGACTCTTTTTCAGGGAAGAAGGTTCTCTATTCCCCTCAAATGAATCATGACAACTAGTAAAAGACAGACAAACAAGACAGTACAGAGTTCAAAAACTTTTGTACATTTCTCATGAATCGTTACTGAAACTACCAAACACATTTCAATCTATGTGTGTAAAACACCTAAACCTACCCCCATTTTTTTATATAAAATTATTTGAAACGTAAGCCATACCATACAAAACTAATAAAAGAACTTAATATCTTTTCAAATGAAAAATCTAGATTTAAACGTGAATTAATTCGTGGTTTTGGTAATGTACTAAAATGGCTAATTGGCGCACTTCAAGCTAATGATGCTAAAAGGTACGACGAATTTTAGCGATTCACTTGAGAAAAAACACTATGCATGTCGGACCTAATGAAAAAACAAGTTCAAATAGCTTCTGCTACCCTTCAAAACTTTAAACAAACTATTTTTAAAATATCATTTTATGACGCATAGGTAATAAATGAGAATATCGATACACTAAATAATTATTTTAATTCCACTAGTGAAATCATATTCGATTTGAAAACAAGTGAAGATATTTCCAGTATTTCTCTTCAAATTTTAGAAATAGTGAGAAGCTTAGAAAAATAACTTTAAATTATTGTCTTCATAGCCTTATATTTGCGTAAACTAATACTATTCATACTTATATAATGAATTTTAACCCAAAGCGTGTCAAGTATATACAGAATCTGTTGTTGACAGATCTGGGTGGGATTTCAACTGATGAAGAATATTTCAGTCCTACTACTAATAGTGACAAAAATACGTTAGGAAGATACGAAAGAAACAGGATTGGGAAAATTGAACCCCTTATTAGAAATTAATTGATTAAATTATGACAGATGCAATAAAATTAATTTATAAAATATATTATGATGTTTTTAATTCTGCTGGATTTAGTAATATAGACAAATGAACTAAAGTAATGAAAGGTAAAATGAACAAAGATGATGTCAAAAGATCGTTACAGTCACAAACACTTCATAGACCTGTGTGCAAAACATTCCCTAGAAATAAATATATTTTATCCAATTTTAAAAAACTTTGGCAAGCTGATTTGAGAGATATGAGGAGTTATTCTAAATGTGATGAGGGTTATAACTATATAATCTGCATTATAGATGTTTTTTCTAAGTATACACATGCTAGACTAGTGAAAACAAAAAAAATCAAGCTATTTTAAGGCGGTGACTAAAACTGCTTGAGCCAGAAATCTCGAATATACACTACTTGTATTCCTAACTAATTAAGTAATAAGTAAATTATATTTTTTAACGTAAAAAGTTGTTTTCTTAAAACAATTATTTGGCGCAGTCTAGAAATATAGAACGAAGTAAGATAAACACAAACTTGCAAGGAAACAGCATCGCTAAGTAGGCAAGATACATTAAGCAGAGAGAAAAGGTCGTATATAGACGGAGTAGACAGGGTATTTAAGGTATTATTGTTAACGTTAGATTCTGAAGATGCTAATCGTAACGACGACGACATTGAGGAATTTAGTAAAAACGAAATCTATCTGAATTTGCAGACATATTTTTTATACAACCACAGCCTTTGACATTTTCTAATCACTCTAAGCATTCTATTCCTATATCGTCTAACATCAATATTAAAATTAAATTTTAAATTAAAATTAAAAAACACTTTTAGATCTTTTTATACACCAACATGAAGTAAAAACACAGATCCAAAAGATGCTAGACGAAAAAACAATTCAATCTAGTACTTCTCCTTGGAGCAGCCCTGTATGGGTAGTTTCGAAGAAACACGACGCATCATGGAACTAGAAATGGCGCGTAGTGATTGACTATCGGAAATTAAATGAAATAGCTTTAGGAGACGGTTACCCCCTTCCAAAAATTTTGACATTTTAGAAAAATTAGGACACTTAACTATTTTTAGATAAAGAGTAACCCTCGATAATTCAAATGGTTTAACTTGTGCAGTGACATTTATTTATTTGCTACCAACATGTTGGTGCCTACTTGTAACCATTGAAATAATCCTTAAAAATATCAGTAAGTCGCTGTGATATTTATAAAATGTTACTAAATGATATTTTAATAAATTTTTAAAAATGATTAAAAACCACGTTTACAAAAATGCAAATTTTTAAAAGTCAGGAATAAATCATATTTTAAATATCCCTTAAATGGGAACGCTACAAAAATGTCAATCTGAGCAATCATAATACAGGATCAGCTTTCTTAAACGTATTATTTTGTTTCAAGTCAAAAGCAAAAATGAATATAGTTTAGTTTTTTTAACACCCAAAACGATTCTCGAGGCAGTCAAAGACGTCTTTTTTATTAATTCTAATGCAATCAAATGTAGTGTTCCAATATGTAATTCTAGTTTTTTCATAATTATTTCTAATTCGTTAATGATCTTCCACAGTATATTGACAATTCTCATAGATAGAACGAATTGTTTATACTCGTTACTCAATGAGATAGTTAACGAGCGAACCTTGTTCCTCTGGAGTGACAGAAGGGTAGGACATCATTAGTATGATAATTCATTGAGCTGCCATTTTCATCAGACTCTGATAAATTTAAATGGACAAAACTCTAATAAACGATTAAAAGAAGATTTTGTTACTTTAATAAAATATTCAAGAAGAAAGACCAAATATTTAAAAAAAAAAGTTGTATAAGTGCAAGTTATAGGTATCTTCGGGGATGAAGAGGTGGGCAGAGGCACAAGTCGAAGAGAGACAGTCGTGGGTACCCTGCCACGACTAGCCGAAGATACTAAGTCCCACAATGTGATAGGTGGCAAGCCATTCGCCAACCGGCCACATATCATATACCGACCATTTTTTTTATTAGAACATTATTTTGCCCCACCCGGAATTCGAACTCGGGACTCATGCAGTCTAGTACAACAACGGAACCGCTAGACCACAGAGGCGATATAAGAATGAAAATCGCAGTGGAACAATAAGGAACATCGAATATCCAGATGATTATATAATATTTTAATATAAACCTATAAAAATAATCGACTGTTTGATTCATCAAAAAACCCAGACAACCTTCTTATAACCACGAATCATAACAATTGGTGTCAGAAGTGGGATTATCTTAAAAAGTTTACGGATTGGTCTGGTGTTATTAACCATTCAAGAAGAAAGGGTTTATACTGTCAATCTTATGTCGACTAATCTATATTGCGTAGCAAGAAGGCAATCTGGGCACACGGTCGTCGAGTAGCAAAACTTCTACATAAAATAAAAAAATATCAAGTCTCCGCAACCAATGGGCTTCAAGTAAGTGTGTTATGTGTTACCCCAAGACATACACTGAAGAGTATCGTGTAGAGTTTAGTGATATATTAAGTATACAGTTGTTTTAACAAATAATTTATAATATGATATTGTATATAAAACCGATGTTGTATTTTTCTACCGTAAGACTTTAGACAAACAAGGAAAGTAAATATTTCATTTACCATTCTCAGAGACTCATTACTAATGATATATTGTTTACGATTATACCGAGTGTTCAATAGGAAATATATTGTAATACATTGACGTTGCGTAAAGACGAATCAAAACGCTTGGAAAAAGGACAAACATCGCCTAAATCTAAACGGTACCTGAATGGTTTTAACAAGATTCGCCGAGCCTACGATGAGTGCAAAAATCCTGACACTATTATTACTTTGGTAAGTGGCTTAACTTTATGTCCGATGTAATAATTCTAATTCCAATTCGAAAACCCAACCCTATAAATCAATGTGACAAGGTTTATCGTTTATTTGATAAATAATACACACTATTAATTTTGACATATTCAAGGTAAATTTTGCACATATTTAAGGAAGAGAAGAATTTTTCTTATTGTATTTTGAATCCAATAATTTATTTTCTTTTGCTCTTTTATGATTTTTTTGTTTTCATATACATAATAAATTAAATATGTCGAAACCAGTAATTAAAGTCAGTGCTGACCTTCCAACGTTATTATATATAATCCCGAATTTTGAAACCAGTGAGAATAATCAACAATATCGATTTATTCGTTCAAATGACTTAGCATTCGGACTAACTGATACAAATCAAAAAGACAAATTACTAGCATATGCTTTAAATAAAATAACAGTTTCAAGTTCGTCCGACGTTCATGCTCGAAAATTCATGTCATGGCAAGAGCTAAGATCATTTCTAATTCAAAAATATTCACATGTTAAGACATTTATAAGGTTGTTTAAATATCGAGTTTTTCAACATGGGGTTGATTTATGCCAATCACAAATATTAGAAAATTAGCAACTGAAGTACACGACACTAATAGGTAGACTTATGACCACTGATGATACAGCTTTAAACGTTTTTGCTAACGGTGTCAATAGCGATGTAGGCGTTATGGTCCGTACGAAACAATTTACAAATTTTTTGAACGTAGGGCAATGCAATAGGAAAAAGTAAGATCAATGAACAATGCTCGACAAGCCTTATACCAACCGAGCTTTGTTCCTAGGACATCTACATAATATTTTAGAATTAACTTTAACTCCATACAAACTTTTAACAGAATGCCGCGGCTCCAGTTACCTCCTTCACAAACACCTAGCTTGAACTATAAAAATAAAATATGTAATTATTGTGAGAAAATAGGACACCATGTATTTGAATGTTGTAAAAGAACCTACAATAACATTATTAAAAGCCAATCTGCCTCACAAATACCAAGAGTAAATAATTTAAACTCACAAGGGGCTTTGGCGAGGGACGACTCCTTGGAAACCTTTTCAGTTCATTATCTTACGCCGAATCAAGAAAAATAAATCAATCTAAGATATTACATAAGCAGTCTATCGCGGACACACTCAAAATGTGACATGTGGACCAGTCAATCGGAGACAACTTAAAAACGTATGTACTTGACAGAGCTTTCGGTTTTGCAAAATTCAAATCTAATACTTCGGTACAAACTCAATCTAACTCTCAACATTTAATCACGAAATCTACATCCACACATCTATACATCATCATACATACATTTTACACAATATCGGAAGAAACTCCAGACCATACAAACTCCAGAATCTTAAACGAATCTCAGGTTTAAACAAAAACACTAAATTCCATTCTCGATCTCACAAAAAATCAAAACATAAAACAAACCTTATTGTAAAAAAAACATTTGAAAACATGTCTAAAACATGTTATATTTCTTCTCTTAACGTGCCTTCAGAAAATTTGTTACATTGCAAGTTTCAAATTCAAGGCCAGTCTATTATATTACTAATCGACACAGGCGCAGCTATTTCAGTTATTCGAAAAGACAAAATAGGAAATAACGAAATATATCCGAAAAACGTAGTATTAATCATCGGCGTCTCTAATAAAAACTCCAGTATACAAATGATTTTTTCGCCAATTTTAACGTACAAATCTATGTTCCATCAAAGAATATGCGAGTACGCGATAGAACATACAAATTCTTTTATTTAAATGAAAAAAATTATGTCCTTGGCGAAGATAAAATGTCCATAAGTAAACGGTCAGAAACTGTCATTTCATGCATTTCTTAAGATATAGATAACTGTAGTGTTATTGTTGAAAAACAACAAATTCATAATAACATAACAATCTCGTATGCCTTAGTCAATATAAAAATAACAAATTTCTAACTACATGTGTGAATTCTAGTAACGATGATATTGTGATTGCTATGCCTGTTATATTGAAATTAATCCAATAGAAGAAGTTACAAACTTCGACAGCTCCTCCATCAACTCCAACAACATGTTTAACGTCACCGCGTAACAAGTGTTGTATTGTGTATAGAACTTTTGTGAATAATGTTTAGTACAAAATAAATATTTCTTTTTGTATTCAAAATGTCTAAATCAGAAAGTTCTTATATTGGTTTTAATTTGGCGGAAACGGTGGTTAATAGGCAAATTTACGTGTTCATAAATTGCAATATTGCATTAATCTCTTAAATCCTATATTTTATAATGCTTTTATTTCAGTAGTATTATCAAAAATTAAGGGAATGTACGATCAACTTTATTAAATAGAAATTTCAGCACTTGGATTGATTTAAAAACGCATTTACTAGAGAATTATTCTGAAAAAAGGACTTTTGATCAGTGGAAACTTGAACTAAACTCATGTATCCAAGGTGTTAGTGAAACGGTATTAAGTTATTCCAACAGAAATAATAGTTATTCGATAATGATTTAGAAGATTTAAAGTTTAAATTAAGTAAATCACATAGCATTGCAATTGAAATTCTAATTTATGTAATGTGAAAATATACGACTTTAGGCCAAGTGATTTGGTTTATTTAGGTAATCAACATAATATAAGAATAGGCATATCAAGGAAACTTTCACCATACTGGTTAGGTCCATAAAAGTCTATAATATAAGTATAAGTAGGTAGTCATAATAAAACAATAGGCTTGTGTCCACCAATAATAAATCGGGTTTGTTGTGGTATCTATAGTTTTGTTATTATTAATAGATGTCAATAAAAATTATTATTTATAATAAAATATAAAGATTAATTTTATTTTTTAAGAAATATTAAGCTAAAAAAAACAATTTCATCATGTGACAGTGAACGCCGATCAGAACGCGTTACGTCACAGAGTGCGTCCGCCATTGTTGTTGTTGACGTTTTAAAACAAAGCAAAGTATCAATTACCAACTACGATTTGTTTTTTTTTTGCACTGAGTGACGTCATTCAGAACGCCATGATAGTTTAGAGCGTTTTCGCGGCAAATTCGTACAGGTTTATAAAAAAACTAAAAATAATAATGTTACTCATCGATTTTTGAAAATAAATTCAGTTATTTCTGTTCAATATCGAATAAAGGAAAGAATGAATCACTAAATACATTTTTGGACACAAGTCTATTTAAACAAACAGAAGAAAAATCAAGGTTCTTACCAATCGACTACTACATTTGTTTCAGAATGTTAAAACTAATGTTACTTTTGTTAATGGGGATAGCCGATACAACATACAACATAACAAAATTGGATCTTATGGAATTTAGATTGTAAAATATATCTTGTAGAAAGAAAATTTAAAAAAACGAAAGATATTTTCCCTTTTTTCTTTCCCTTTGTAATATATCATTGCTTTTATTAAAACAAATAATTTTCCAATTATATAATAAAAGAATCATGTCAAATAATTTAACAGGGCAGAATACATAAGGCAAAAAAGAAAAGATCGTACATAGATGAAGTACTCAGGGTTTTAAGGTATTATTTAGAACGTTAGATCTCAAGATGCCAATCGTTACGACGAGACGAAGAGATTGAGAAACTTAATAAAATCGAACACGATATTTTTAAATTTAATGAAAATTCAATCACAAGTAATTAGCACAACAACTTGAAATTTTGATGACAAAAATTTTAGTATAAATCTAGAAACTCGATCCAATTATACAAAGGATATGATTACTAAAACATTTGATATACATTTAAAACAAGATTTCGACGAAAACGAATTGAATAACGAAATATCTAATATTGTTAATGCAATATTATATTCAAAGAACAATGTTGTTCATCCAATTGTAACCACACCCAAATAATATATTTTAAAATTGAGAAAAACAGTAACACATTTGCTATCCTAGACAAGCTATCCTCTTGAGTTGAATCTTAGTGAAGCTGCAGATTTACTTTCTTTAAGTAACTGATTATCCTATTAAATGAAAAATAAGATAGTATTTGTGATAAAAACACCGCTAATAACTCAATCCATTTATGATATGTATAATGTAGTGCCAGTTCCCATTCAAAATAACGATAACTATTTTTTATTTATTCTACATAGATTCTTTGATAAGAAAAAATAAATATTTAAAAACAACATGGAACGAGTGGAAATAATATAGGAACATCGAATATCGAGTAAGTTTTTATTACATTTTAATATAAACTTATATAAATAATCGACTGTTGGATTCATCAAAAAACACAGACAACCTTCTTATACGCATCATAAAATGACAATTTTTTTGAGACTGTTTTGTCCTTTCATCACAATCCAAGAGTCGATAGTTTAGAGATTTTAGAACCATTTCCAAATTTCTCAGGACTCTTTTTCAGAGAAGAAGGTTCTCTATTCCCCTTAAATGAATCATGGCAACTAGTCATCTACAGAGTTCTAAAACCTTTATTCATTTCTCATGAATCGTTAATTAAACTACCAAACACATTTCAATCTATGTGTGTAAAACACCTAAACTTACCCCCATTTTTTTGTATGTAAAATTATTTCAAACGTAAGCCATCGTAAAACTAATAAAAGAACTTAATATCTTTTTAAATGAAAAATCTAGATTTAGACGTGAATTAATTGATGGTTTTAGTTATGTACTAAAATGGCCAATTGGCGCACTTCATGCTAATGATGCTAGAAGGTATGACGAATTTATGGATTTACTTAAGAAAAAACACTAGGCATGTCGGACCTAATGAAGAAAAAAATAGTTGAAATAGCTTCTCCTAAACTTCAAAACTTTAACAAAACTAAAATCGAATAAACAACGCCATGCTCGTTCAAGAATCGAAGTTATATTAAGTGTTTCCTTTGATTACCGCAGTGTTTTGCACTCAGAATTCTTTCCGAAAGGTAAAACAGTAAATAAAAATCTTATTCTAGCGTTTGGCGGCAATAAAGAAAGCAAATTCGACGTCGATCGAGTCGATTTGTGGAATTAAACTTCTTGGATTTAGCATCTCGATGATGGCAATGCACCTTTACACAATGGCATCATTGTCAACGAAATTTTAACCTAACACTCAACAAATACCATCGATCAACCACTATATTCACCAGATATGGCTCCAGCCGACTTCTTTCTTTTTCCTAAACTCAAATTACCACTTCGTGGCATCTATTTTCAATTGGTAGAAGACATTTTTGAGCTAGTCTAGTAGTATCGTTTCTGAAGGAGCATATTTTGAAGGTGATGAAATAAAGTTTGACGACTAATAAACTGTTTATGTGTATTCGTTATTCTATTCTCGGTACTTTCTTTAGAGAGCAGTATATTTAAACAAACTAGTATACGTCTTAGACTGCCATTAGTTAGAAACAAAAATTTCATTTCATATCATAATATATATTCAATTTCCATTAAACTACCTATTCCCTAAGCAAAACTATCTTGCCATTTCAACTACTTATCGACATTACGTCTCTACAACCCAACTAAATCGATGTAAGGACCTTTGCACCAAGAAGAAAAAACTACGAAGGAGTCTAAATAGGGATTTATAATTCTAACTCAAGATCAACCTGCGAAATAGAAATTCTACCAAGTATAAACTAACTACCTAGTAACTGCGAACTAGCAATGTTCTCAATGAATTTATATACATATTAAGACGTAAACTGTCTCTCTCGTAATATGTGAAGACAATGTCCAACGTGATGAAATCTCTGAAACAGGCATTACTTTAAATACAAGCAGGACGTAAACTTACAACCGCAGTCGTGTCTTCTAAAGGAATCATGTAACGCTGGAGAAGACCTAACTTCGAACATTTCACCTCCTTTTGTCACAGATGCTTGCATTTCAGAAACAAAACTTCTTAGGTCCCTTGAAGTTATACCTGTCATCATAAAAGACGTTCCGCTCAAATTCTTTTAATTATTGAAGGAACAAATTAATATTCATAGATAATCTTAAAAAAATAATGCCTCTTTCTCATCACAAATAACCTCCAACTTCTCTTACACCAGCCCTATAATAGGCATGCTTGTGACTCTATTCTTAATCTTTAAATTTTTTCCATGACGACGACTCATAGAGAAAGAACAAACCGTACGCAGATTTTTAATTAGTAGCCGTAAGCAATTCGTGTATCGTAGAAGACAAAAACACAGAAGAGGAAAACTCCCAAAAAACAGGCTCAACAAAGGCCCGATCTTAATTCTAAAGCGGGAAGTATTACACAGAGATAGCCAGTGATATTAACGGCCATACTTAGGGCAACTTTACTGGTTAAGTAATATTATTTTGTACATTAATCATATCTCCTAATGATTTTGTTTAGTTATGTCTTGAAACATAATATCATGTAGCTTCTCTTTCACACTTATTAATTAATGAGTAATCAACACTACCTATCAACAAACTTGGATGATGGGATTTAAGATCCTAGCACCGATAAGAAGAGTTTTGTAAGGATCTTCTTCTTTATAACTCTTATTAGAGACTTATTTGCGAATACTGTGCAAATTGGTTTAGCAATTGGAGTGAAAGATATTTATTTTAAATTGCTGTAAAGTCACATCATATCTATCAAGGAAAATATCGCAACCTAAAACCAGCCATTGAAAGGTAAAGTGATTTTCTGAATTTTGCACTATATACCCAATTCTAAAATTCAAAAGATAGTAAACAGCAGCACAAAATTTTACCATCAAAGTAATATATTTATCACACCCGCATTAATTTAGATTAATCCGAGAGAAAAACCGCTTGCGCGGGTAGTGAGATAAACAGGGGTTGCGGCCATCAGCGTAATCTGCTTAAATTCCGCTCCTACTCAAATAAATCCTGTTTAAATAACCGTAAAACTGTCCACGTATGTATCAACTTATACTTGATATGGATCATGGTTTGGTAAAATTTATAGGGTTAAAATAATGGTGATGTTTTTGAATTTAGGGGAAAACACAATTTAAAAACCCTAGTAATCATATATCAACGTATGTATCAACTTATACTTTCACATGGATCGATTAAAATAACATTGATGTTTTTGAATTTAGGGGAAAACACAATTTAAAAATCCTAGTTAACATATATCAACTTATGTATCAACTTATACTGAGATATAGAACGTGGTTTGGTAAAATTTATACGGTTAAAATAATATTAATGAATTTGAATTTAGGGGAAACACAATTTAAAAATCCTAGTCTTCATATATCAACGCATGTATCAACTTATACTTTGACATGGATCGATTAAAATAACATTGATGTTTTTGAATTTAGGGGAAAACACAATTTAAAAACCCTAGTAATCATATATCGAGGTATGTATCAACTTATATTTTCATATGGATCGTGGTTTGGTCAAATTTATAGGTAAAATGCTTAATTAGAACGGTCAAAGCGGCATCAAATCAAATATCGCTATGCACCAGTTATTTCAAAGCTTGTATAAAAATATATCTCCAATAACCTGAAGGCTTATAGGCGCATGAAAGCTGCTGGAGCGTGTAAACCGGCAGCGCTTCATCGAAGCCTGTCATCCACTCTACCGAACATAACTAACACATTTATGTCATGTATATTGATATCTTACGCTGCATCGTGTATCTAGGAACAATGATTGTGTTAAACAAACAATACTACATCACCAGTAAATCTAAGATGCTTTCGTAGATACAGTTTTTTCTTTAAAAATGTTTTATATCTGGGTAAACTAAAACTTTCTTAACTTTTTTAACTTAAAAAAAATCGACTCCTGAGTTTTTTTGCGGGTATTTCGATTTATATGTCATTCCTGACTTCATTTCTATTTGAATTAGCGTACCTACTTCCGCATTGTCTCCGAGTTTGGGTCTGTTGATAGAACTCCAGAAATCGAGGAAAATACTTAATATGGCGTATGTAGATGATTTGCTTATTATATTGGATTTTTCCGTTTTTACTGCGTTTGAATGCTTATTTGTTTGACTTTTGCGATATATACTTAATTATTGTATCCGTATATTATTTTCGTAGATATTCTTTTTCATCAAATCAACAAAGTTTGTCCTCTCTTGAAGTAGACAAACTTCTACTACATGTGAATAGATGTCTCGCAACCTAGCACTGTTTGAAAACTTGTAAAATAGTGAGAACAATATAGGGAACTTCAAAAATGTTCTTTTAGTATTGTTACTGATATATCAAGTTACAGGCTTGGCAATTTTATGACATAGCCCTTTTCCTCGGCCTCAAAACTTTATGTAATCGGGGTTATTATTTTCCCAAACTTTCTCAAGCAGAAAAGAAGTTTAGAATAAAAAATATATAATGTTTTTAAAAAAATAACGAAAAGCATGTATATAAATATCTGTAATTATCATTGGTGCTTTATATCTTCAAACCTTTACTTATTTATTACGATTAACGATTCGGATTCCAGTCAAATGGTATTATCAAAGGTTTGACATGCCCTTTTATCTCCAAAAAACTGGATCGTGTCTGAAATATGGCGTTGATAATTTTATGAAATACGTGCAATTTAATTATTAAGTATTTGTTTAAGTTTAGAATTTGACAGTATACTTTTTTTAAATTTTAGATTGAGAACTTTTTA
Organism: Calephelis nemesis; assembly: GCA_002245505.1. Taxonomy (NCBI): domain Eukaryota; kingdom Metazoa; phylum Arthropoda; class Insecta; order Lepidoptera; family Riodinidae; genus Calephelis; species Calephelis nemesis. The sequence goes on along the minus strand of NJDD01002014.1, from coordinate 106,526 downwards.
AAACATTTTATTTCAGTTTTTTACTAACACAAATACCTTTATGACGACAAAAACCATACATTTCAAGAGATTAAAAGACTCGGCACTTATACTGCCAAATGCAATGCTATTGTAATATTATATTGCAATAATAAAATATACTTTATACTCAAGAGTCTAATAACTCTTTAATTAGGCGATGATGAAAACGTATCATCGTGAAGAAACATACGATTCAACGATTCAATTCCAAAAATAGTAAACAAATCTAGGAAATGTAATTTATAATAGTTAAGGCAAAGAGATAACTCCAACGAGCTAAACTTTTATTTCCAACTTCTCTAAACGTCCTATAAGGTAAAATTGTGTTTTAGTTGACACATCTTTAATCACTTGACACATCTTTTGAGATCAATCACCTTTATCACTTAGGGGTATGAAAAATAGATGTTGGCCGATTCTCAGACCTACTCAATATGCTCACAAAACTTCATGAAAATCGGTCAAGCCGTTTCGGAGGAGTTCAATCACGCACACCGTGACACGAGAATTTTATATATATTAGAAGATTTCATAACAGTGCAAAGGGGCGGGACGCTTGATACATATAATTTAAAATTTAACAAACGAATATTACTTAAGACTTATTTACTTTTATTTACTAATTACTTGTTTGCCATTCTCACAAATTCATTAAAAAATTCAGAAAAAAAAAATTCAGAATATTCTGATTCTGATTCTGATTCATTACTAATGATATCTTGTGTATGATTACACCGAGTGTTAATAGGAAACATAGTGAAGATATTCATTCTAATTCTAAATCCCATGCAATTTACATCTATTTTAGTTAAAACTTTATTGTAATTGTTCTTATTAAAACATGTTTGTAAAATAAAGTATTTCTTTTTAAAAAGTAAAAGTTTAATTGCACCGCGTAACACTGGTAACTTTTAAGTGGCCATCTGTGTTAAGTAAATGACTTTCTTGTAGTTGAGCATAAAATTGAAAATGTACGTAAAGACTCAAAAACAGAGAAAAAACAACAAAATAAAAAAGTTCTAACTCATATCTTTATAGAACAAACAGTGAGAAAGAATAGGACTAGATCTTACAAAACCTTTAAGATCAACAATCGATAAAAATACGTGTATCAATCAGTTTAATTATATTAATTTATCTTGATTTGTTTTCTTAAAAAGCAAAGTCATGTATTATTATGTTCATTTAACATTTTATTTGGAAATATAGACATTAGGTACCTATGTATTAAAACAATACATAATATTTCGTTGTTTCTGCCTAAGTTTTTAGCTTAGTGACAAATAATTAAAAAAAGTATACGAAGCCAACTTTGCAATCCTAATAATAAAGCATTTAAAAGTAAAGGATCTTCACGCCCGTGTCCCTGAAGAGGTAGGCAGAGGCACAATCAGGGTACCCACGACTAGCCAAAGACAATAAGTCCCACAATGTGATAGGTGGCAAGCCTGTCGATAACTGGGCACATATCAAATCTCATGCAACGCTATTTTTATTAGGAAATTGAAACCTTGCTTGGTTGGTTACCTGACCCGGGGATAGAACCCGAGACCTCAAGAATTTAAGCCTGACGCCGGACCGCCAGACCACAGAGGCGATAATTAATTAACATATCAAAAAAAAAACATATCATTTAAAACCTCCAAAAACCTAACTTTTAGAAATCAAAATTATGATTTCCAGCATGTAAACAAAAATTGTAACTTTTTTCTTATTTTCATTTTTCTTCCCCTTTATATCTCCTTATAAAAAGCATTGCATTTTTAGCAATCATTTTTACTAGGTGATATATTATCACAGTGATATACTTTCTGCCTGTGGACTTATGGATATACATCTGACATAGACATCGGTCAAATTCATTAAAGTATGCAGAAAGACGAATACTGTTATGGTAACAGACAAAACGAGTTATTTTAAATACTAAGAACAAAAGAAAAGATATTTCTACCAGCCTTAGCAATATATTACAGCCAGTAAAAAACCACATTTTTTTAAAAAAACCATAATATCTTTCAACAGCCAAAACCTAAAAATTGGGACGTGCATAATACGATGTCCGTATTCTAATCTAATAACTGAAAACGATACAAAACTGTCCCATACCCGAGCTAAGATAAATTTCATTTTTATAAGCACATCAAAGCACTTATCTTGAAACACATTTTAAGAATATTTTAAACAATTTTAGATAGTTTAAAAAAATTGATCATTCACTTATATCATTTTAAGAATTTTGCAATTATAATTTTTTTTTCAATATTCAAACCAAAATGATATCATACTTTGTCACCATAGATCTTCATTAAAATTTATCAAAAATATTTTAAATTACAAATTTGTTTTTTTCTATTGTTATGCTTTATTGTAAGTTATTTGTATTGCAAACAAAACTTGTTATGTCTTATTTTTAAATGGTGTATCTTGTTTATTTTACTTTTACATTTATACTACTTTCGTTTTTTTTCTTACTGTTATAATTAATTTTTTAATATTATTTCATAGATTTTGTATGTTTAATCACTTTACCTACTGAACCTGTTTTTTTATAGTCTTCTCAGACAAAAGGGTTGTCTGGTAGAGATCGCTTTGTATGGCGATAAGACCGCCTTTTGTGTCCTAAAAACTATAATCATATGCTGTTGTTAATACATAATTGTACTTATTTTGTAGTAAGTTTAATTGTGCACAATAAAGAGTTCATTCATTCATTCACACATTTATTCATTCAAAACAAAAAAACGAAAATCATCACCTTTAGCATCGACGTTATTAAGTTTGTTATTCATTAAGAAGCTTATACTTCATTAAATTGTAAACATTAAACACAACTTTCAACACAATAAGAATGTTCCTGAAGATGGCGCTTGGGAGTGGAAATGATACTGACCTAGATTTTTAAAAGGAAATTGTATGCTCAGGACAAAAGGACGACATTAATAATACGCAGTCATGAAGATACGTAAAACAAATATTTTAATGTTTTAGAAATAGAACATATTTTATTAAACTAATTAAACTACTTCTTGGAAACTGTTTTCATTACATTTATTTGTAAATCGATAATTATGTACATTACACTTTTCAAAGACAAAAATAAATATTATTAAGATAAGTAAAACAAACATTTTAATGATTTGAGACATAGAACATTTATCAAACTAATTAAATTATTTCTTGGAAACTATTTTAATGAAACTTATTTATAAATCAATAATTATGTACATTACACTTTATTTACAGACAAAAATGAATATCAATTTCAACAAACAATGGCCTATAAAAAAATTGCTGTTCTTAATAATCACCAAGTGGTTTTGATGTCATAGGTGATATTATTCACCATTTTTTGTATTTCTCATCAACAGGAATTATTACAACTTATTCATCAGTCAAGAAACCTTTGGAATTTGACAGACAGTCAAAAAATATGTGTTTAAATAAGAACAAACAATGCAATATTTCAAAAATTAATGGATAAGTAATGTTTGGATAAAATTCCAAAAAAATGTAAATTACAAACCATCCAACCAAAGAGGAAACTTGAACGTTTAAGAAATTAAACTTCGACAAACATGAAGTAATTAAAGAAATTATTATTGAACATCAAACACAATGTATGTGAAGTACACTATTGATTTCTTACCAAATGGGAGTACCATTTATACTCACCAAACTTCATACTCACCATTTTGTAATGAATCTCTTGAATAACTATTAAAAAACACATCAAATTCGTTACGTGTACACATAGTGACAGACAGACAGCATAAAGCAAATTTGTTTATACTATCTAGTGCAGATGTTGAATTGTGTATAATTTCACAAACATTTTCAATCTCTAATCTACTTACTTCTTTATAAAATGCCTAGCAACATTTCAGTCGCAGTTTATATGAGGTAATGAGTTTTTTGTCCTTGGACATGACATTGAAAATATTCATAAAGCCTTCTAGTCCACAGAAAAAGAGACAGAAAATAAGCCAAGAAGTCTATCCCAATACCATAAATAGTGAAAAAGACTATCCTATTAAAGTTGTTAGATCAATAATTGTCCTAAAAACATACATCAAATAGTTTTAGATATCTATCTAAAAAGATAGAGGTTTGTTTCGAATAAACATGTAACCCTCTTATGAATATTAATAATCTGTTCTAAAAAGGAGGAGGTGTGTTTTTGTTTGTTCCGCGATTACTTGACCAACAACGAAAGATTTTTTATGGTTTTTTTGTTTAATGATTTGGATGTGACTTTATAAGTTTTATGAAGATGATATTTTTTTACTTATTTAATTTGCGTTATGCATTTTTTTATGAGCCTACATTACGTTTTATTGAAATTGAAGTATTTTTACACAATTTAACAATTTAATAAAAAAATTAATGACATTTTTATCGTTTTTGCTAAATTAGTACCTATACAAAGTATCTTCATTTCAATTTTTTTTTCTTTTTTTATATACATAGGCAACCAACAATTAAACAAGACAATACAATAGTATTTTATAACAACAACGTAGCATTTTAAAACTCCAATAACTCAATATATTTTGAAGAATATGATCCGACACATAATATTAAAAACCACATAAAATATAAAGGTTATTGAAATATCCCTGAAAAAGTAGGCAGAGGTACAGCCAAGGCACCCAAGACTAACTGAAGAAACTAAGCCCCATCATGCGAATGGTGGCAAACTTATCGCTAGCCAGACACATATCCGATCCCAAGCAATGTTGGCTTTATTAGAAACTTGACAAAACAAATCTTCTTTTTGTTGCCCGACCCGAAGATGGAACTCGGGACAGTATGAGTCTATCAACAAAACCGCTAGACCACAGACGCAATCATGTAAAAATTTTCATTTCATGTCCAAAAGAAATTGAAAGATAATTCCAATAGCAACATAATATCATACTATATTCATAGCCTAATAGATCTAAAAACAGTCAATAGCCCAATACAAGACACACTAAAGACGATCGTGAAATTCCAATTGTTTATATTAACCCACGTTAATACGTAGCTTGCGTTTTAATTATTATTTTTTTTGTTTAATTTTTTATTGTATTTTTTGTTATATTTTTTTTTATTTTATTTTTGGTTTAAGTATAGCGTTTATTTATACATATTGGAGTATTTTACAAAGTTTTAAATAATCGTTAGTTTTATTTATTTGTGTTTTTAACATTTTATGTTAATATTTAAACTAAATCAATATCATATATTTCTTTCCATTTTTAATAAGAATAATACCAGTAGACAGGACTATGTAACGCTCTTATAAATTGTTTAATTGCGATCTATGCTTGTAAAGTATTGTATTTAGTTTTAATGAGTTATATATATTTAATTAAACAATTTTAAATGTTTTCTACACATTTTTGACTCCACCAAAATCATTTTTGGGAACTTTGAAGAAATTAACACAATATAATTTATTAAATTCATTTACATGAGTTATATAAATTATTTTTATAATTTACATATTTTTAAATGTCATTTGTATAATTCACATAATTAACATGTATTTTTGTGACATGTATTATCACTGTATTTCAGTGGTGAATTTTAGCCAAAGCAACCCTCTTCTTCGAATTGGAGTAAAATGTTAGGCCTACCATTTTTGAATTAATACCAAGTATTTTTTTTATTTCGTATTCTTCATTGACCCGGATATAATCTCTTGAGACAGAGCTGGGTTTAAAAGAGGTATCAGTGTTTGGATGGAGATCCAGAAAAATGTAAATCATAATTGAGAAGGCAAAAAAATAACTCCAATGAGCTAAATTTTGAAATCCAACGCAAGCTTGACAATAATCAAGCTAAAATTATATTCAACATTAAACTTCACGTACATTTTTATTTCTTAATAAGTTATTACCTCATAAAACGCTTAGCAACTTTTTGTAGTCGTATATTTTTAAGGTAATGACCATTTTGCCGTTGGGCATGAAATTAAAAATGAATGTGAAGTCTTGCACAATATCGAAGACAGAGGAAAAGAAGCTCATAATTAATGACAAATCTGGACGAACACTACAAATAGTGAGAAAGACTATGTCTTCTAAAACCAGAAAATCGATCGACGTAAAACACGAAGATACGTCAAACAGATTTATATCACGACTTGTTGACGAATATACATCAGTTTTTTTTTTAATAAAAATTTAAACTGTAGATATACGTCAGATTTGAAAGATATGGAAAGACTCACACGGTAAGACACTATGAAATATGAAAAGTCATGACGAGCAGTCCTAAAGACTTAAAGAACAAAAGACAGAGAGAAATATATTATATGTTAGTAATAAAATGTTGGACCCTCGGATCTTCAAACAGAGAAAAACCAAACAAAAGACATGTATACCTTGAAGTTACAATAGTTAGAGTAAAAAATATATTTTAATTTTTAATTGATTGTTATTAACAATTTTGGATATTACAAAATGTTTCATATAGTTTCTTTGTTTATTTTTTTAGATATTTTTTAGATTTATGGATATTTTTAGGTTTTATTTGTCCCATCAAACTAATGTTTAATTTTTATTATTTGCAATGTTCACGATCTCTATCGTAAATTTATTTAAATACAAAATTAGATAAAATATAGATATTTTTATGATGTTTTATAACATTTAGCATTTTGATTTAAATAGACGCTAAATATCACATTTGCTTTTATGTATTTTTTATTAAGTTTCACCATCCTCTTTTAAGTAAGTATCTCTAAAATAATAGGAATTGTTTAGCGTTTTGTCATTATACATAATAATACGTATTTAATTATTTACTAGCATTGTTAATTCGATGTTTCGTAGTTTTATTGAATTTGTGTTTTTAGGAATTTTAGAAATTTTAAATAAATAATTTAGCTCTTATTGGATTTTCATATATTTTGAAAATAATTGATATTTTATTTATAATTCAAACCAACATAACGCAGTTTGTCACGATTTAGTAAGTTTTATGCTATCACAATTGTTTTACAATACTTTCAACATTATTATTATTTTAATTTGGTAATATTTACATTTTGTATTTTCGTCACTGCTTTTAACACAACGAGAATAATTTTAAAGTTACCGCTTAAGAGTTAAGACAGCACTGACCTAAATGTCTAAAGCATGTTATAAGCTCAAGACAACATTAAAGAAACAATGACACAAAAGTCATTAAGATAATTAATATAAATAGCATAATGAACTACAGATAAAGAGAAAGATAACAAAATAATAAAGTTATTACCTGGAAACTATTTACAGAATTTCATAACTCGAAAACATACACAAATCTTATTACGATTTAATAGAAATTTGCTTTAGATTAGAATTTATTTTCTAGCGGTCCGAAGTCAGACTTTACTTGTTGCGGTCCCGGGTTTGAACTCAGGGTCGGTAAGAGAGAAATGTGTATTTTCAAATTTCTTAAAAAAGTAATGTTGCCCGGGATTGAATATGCGCCTGATCGGCGATAGTCTTGCCACATATCACATTGTGAGACTGGGTGCCCTGGTTGTGCCTCCACCTACCTGTACGAGGATATGAGCTTGAAATTTTTATTTTAAATAAATAAATATGTCTGGACAAGTTACACAAATTGAATCTAACCTAAAGTAAGCAAATTATATGCTTGTGTTAGTCAACGATTCCAATACATAGTAATAATTAAATAGGTACCAGAATAAATTAAGTAAGCACCCAAATCTGAATATGCAGATATCTAGGTAAAAGTTCATCACACCAATTCCTGGCCCCGTCCGGAATCGAATCAAAGCCTCGCGATTGGTCGGTGGATTTAGGCGAGTAAGCTAGTAACTCGACCAACGGAGCGGTCAAATAATGACAATTTTACTAGTGAACTATCCTGTAAGCATACATACATACATATTACTAAGTCCTTTACGGTGTAGGCAGACAGTATCGAATGCCAAATCTCACGAATCTGGCATACATACTTAAAATAACTTTTTTTTAATCCATGCCATCCACACTAATATCATAATTGCAAAAATCTATTGTTTGTCTGTTGCTCTTTTACGAGTAAAGCGTGGAATCGATTTCAATGAAATTTTGATATGAACATAGCTAGAATAATCGTGTTCAAACATCATTTTTTTAAATCCACCCTCTGTGGTATGAAAATCGTAAATATTCAACGAAGTTGCGGGCAATATTAATAGTGATTTATTATTCAATTTTGTTTTTTGATTTTTTTTTAATATGGGGTCGAATTTTGGAAAACCTTAAAACACGTCACTTATAATTTTTTTAACTTAACAATAACTTACATGCAAAGTTTTTTTAAGTATATCTTTCCCCTCTTAAGGCTAATTGCACTTTGCCGTTTTCCACCAGTCAATCATTAAGCCAACATATGGTAAAGTATGCATGTGTCACATCTACGGGTATACATATAACAAATCTGTAGAAGGGTCAATCCTGTTCATTGAAAATATTAAAAAAAAATAGCAGGGGGTGGGCATAATATTGGTGGGTGGTGGGATACTGTTTATCCTGGAAAAATACGTAGAAAAAAAAACTTAATTTTTCAGTTTTGGACTGACATCCGCACGGACGGAGTCGCGGGCGGAAGCTAGTGAATAATAATTTTACGTATCTTCACATATCATCCCAATCCCGATTTAGGCAGAGGCACAATTAGGCGGCTAACTGAAGGCATTATGTAACACAGTGTGATAGTTGGCAAGTCTATCGCCCACCGGGCACATATCCAATCCCGAACAACTTTTATTTAGTAGAAATTAAAAAAATGAAGATACACGTTGAATATACATACACAGAACCAGAGACCTCAAGAAGTCCGGCGTCGGATTTGACTTCTTTATAAAAATATTTAAAATTTTTGTAAAAGGGACTTGAGACTAAAATAATACCGTACTCGTATTTAAAATATTATTTCCGGATTATATTGTTTACTTGTATAGACATTCGTGTAGATGGCAAAAATACTTCACTTGTTGTCATACCCAGTATGAGTCATGACGTCACCAGCTTGGGAATGCGATTGCGGACGGCGGGAACCAATTGAATGATTTGTTTACGTCACGACCGTTAATTTTATACTATCTGTTTCCTGCGGCTTCGGCTGCGTTTTCACAAGAATTCGTTGTGTGTTCGGAAACAAAAGCCTATGCGTTAATCCAGGTCACAATTTATCTGTTTTGTAATTTTTTTTTTTTATTGAATCAGGCGTTACTTACGCGTAAGCAACCGCATAACAACGCGTAAGCTTACGCGGAATTAGCAAAATAAAGGCTTATTTTACATGTGTTGTAAATTCCAGACAAATCTGTTGAGCCATTCGAATGTGAAGGAAAAACAAACATCAATACATACATATTCACAAACTTCGGCATTTATAATATTAATAGGATTTTTCGTCGGATCAAATTATATATTTTTTTATTATTTCATAGCTCGGAAGTGTTATTGATTCCGAATCTCTCTTCTTTTCCTTTCATAATTTGGCAGGTCCTTCAATTGTAACCCCGTACAAAACATAATTATTGTAGACCTATATTAATAACACATATTATATTACCAAAAAAAACTATTATCAAACATTAGCTTAATTATAACTAATATTAAAATACACTACACAGGTATTTGTAAAGCGATAATAAGACCATCTTATACCTCAAGTTGACTTTTAATTAAAATTTCAATTATAAATTTCAAGCATTAGTAGCTATGTATAATTGACGATTTTCTTCTATTAATCGCCTCTGTGGTATAGCGGTCCAAGTGTTGTACTTATTTTCATGAGGTCCCGGGTGCGATTCCCGGGTTGGGCAACAAAAACGTGGTTTATCAAATTTTCTAATAAAAAAATGTTGCTCGTGATCGGATGTGTGCCCGGGTGGGGATAGGCTTGCCACCTATCACATTGTGGACTTAGTAGGACTAGTGTCTTCGGCTAGTTGGAGCGATAGATTACCTAGGGCTGACGAATTGATGGTACACCGTCTGAAGAGATTTTTTGGGAACAAAACGCACGGTTACACGTTCACTGGGCGAGAGTGAAGCGCAGAATGTTCCTTCTTCTCTGGGAGTTACTTCCTAGTTCTTGAGCATTCCCAGTATTCTTCCTGGAGGACCGACCGCGAATAAAATCCTGATTCCCGGTGCCCGTATATATACAAAATCGGGAACGGGATTCCAGAACATTCTATTCTTCACCCCCGGGACCATACTTTATTAAATATCTTTAATAAATCGTACATATATCACATTGTTATATAGTAAAAACCTTTTGTCTTACCTAGATTTGTTCTAGCATACATTGTTGTGCACGCGACAGCGCTTGGTTTTCGTGTGGCGGCGAAATTCCGCGATTTCCGTATTTTATTATACTACCCTGCCCCCCGCAGCCTAGTATAAAACGTGCGGGCGCGGCGCTCCCGAATTTATTAGCTTTACGGGCGCGATGGCATGCGCCATGCACATTACATTCGTCCACTTACCTCTAATAACATATTCTAATTTTATTTCAATCGGGTAAGTAAAACACAAGAAATTTCACATTTTATTATGAGACTCAAACTTAGAATATTTTGGCTTTTTGGCTATTTACAAGACTTACATGTTTCGTATTACGCTAAGACGGTCTATTTTAACACATTTTATCATTTTACATACAAATCTAGACAATAGAACATATACTAGACCTAAATTTCCCGTAAATAATCATTGCAAATTATCATACATAAAAACACCATAAGACAATACAAAACCTAGTCTAAAACATCATTTTCCAAGTTAAATCAAATATGTAATTCAAAAGAAAGTATATGAGGTCATAATTATGTACAAAACAACGTTATTTACTTAAAATAAAATTCCTAAGGTACCACCGCGTGCCATCCTTCGGATTGGGTCACTCTCGTCGATACCGTCTACGTGTCTATGGTCATATGCTACATCGTTTTTGGTCGTCGTGCACACTAGTCGTGGGTGCCTCTGCCTACTTCTTCAGGGATATCGGCGTGTAGATACTTACTTTATTATCGACGACGCACCAGTAACATTTATGGTGTCTATAGACCACGGTTATCTCTTACCATCAGGAGAGCTGTGTGCTTTTTCGCTGTCCTCTCACATAAAAAAAAAACAAATGACGAACTGCTATTACATGAAAAAGGTAACGAATATATAATACAACTTCCTTCTTTTTTTAACTCCGTTAAAAATTGCTCATTTCCTGCTATTAATAATTAACATTGCATGTGGTTATGGTAGATTTTATCTTGCAATTGGCAATTATTCCTCATTGGACATGGTTTCTTTCTTCATTGCATACGTAAGACAATGGCAATGAAAATATTGGCAGCCATCTTTATTATTTTTATATTTAACTCAAATGCTGAGCGACTTTTGAATATGATGAAGAACCAAAATTGTAAGTTTAAAAATAACATTACATGTCTATTCCTTTTTATTTTTTTATTGGTTTTTGTAACCTTAGTCGAGGGGCCAGCATACAAACCAAACTACACCGACTAACTGGCAACAGCGAGGCTCGGGTTCGATTTCCAACCGGGGCAGGCATTTGTGTGATCAACATTTAGATGTCTGCGCTTACGGATCTGGGTGTTGATTAAATTTATTATTAACTAACACCCATAACACAGGCATAAAATTTGCTTACTTTCAGTTTAGATTCCATTTATGTAACTTGTCCGACAATACTTATATATTACTAGCAGTTTCACGGAGCTTCGCCTGCGTGACTTGGCTTTTACTGCACCGATTTTGATGAAACAAATGCCTGTCATTCAGGGATAATATAGCATTCTAAAGGTGAATGAATTTTTGAAATTGGTTTAGTAGTTTCGGAACCTATTAATTTCAAACAAACGAATAAAAAATCAAAAATTTCCTTTTTATAATATTAGTATAAATTTATTTATTGAAATGAAATGAAAATTATTTATTTGCGGAATATGTGTGTAAAAAGTTGTTATAAAGATATTTAAGAATTCAACATATTCTACCACATCAATATTTAGTTAATTTATGAAGTTACATATTTCTACAAAAAAAATTACATTTAAATCGCAGCACTTATTTACATTTTTAATAAACATTGTAACACATTTCGTGTTAGTAGTACGTCTCTGCCGCGTAAGTTACAATCCTGTGCCGCGTTTCCCTTCCTCCGACCGGCCACACCCGCTCCGCCGGGCGGCGACTCAACGGTCGCTCGCGCCGCCAAGACGCGGGCAGTTATTATTCGATTGATGTGTAGGGTGCATGTTGCATTTGTATGTACGCCCACGCGTCTAAATTGTGTAATTAACAATAATATTATACTGGCGCCCAACGTGGGGCCCGAAAGTAGTTCCGTATATGTTTAAATTCATTTCAGCTCTTTTAATTTAGTGGTTTCAAGTGTTAACATAAACGAACTATGCCACGCCCGATTCGTAAAAACAAAGACGATAAAGACATGGGTACCGGCTCGGACGAGGAAGTCGAGTTTTCAACACCTGGAGCACCAGCTGTAGTGATTCCAGTGACCATCTGTCGTCGTTGTTGGCCGCCTTTTCACAGGCACAGGCCGAGGCCAACCAGAGGCTCGTCGAGTCACTTCTGTCATCACACTTGAGGGGGGCCCCGAGTGATAATTCTGCCGCCGTCGCCGATACGCCACCGTCTTCGTTGCCGTCTATTACCCCGGGTAATCTATCGAAATGTACTGCACGCTTCGATGGTTCGTCAAGTCACCCTGAAGCGGTGGAAGCGTTTTTAGATTCAGTAGAAATGTACAGAGTGTATTTATTTATGCTTGTCAGCAAGAAAATCTTTTACACTATAATATGTCTTCTCTAATAGCAAATCAAATACCTTCTTTCGAAATCTTTTTACCGGAAGTGATTTCAGACTATCAGGAATTTGGTTATATATACGAATGGACATGCAATATACATTATTTTTATAAATATTAAGTTTTTGATTAGGCACATGTAGTTTCTTACTATTTCTGAAGTGTGTAATTCTTAATACTTCAGCATTTGTTTGAAATAAATGATGATGTTTATTTACAAATACACATACAGCCAAGATATATAAGCATGGTAAAGGTAAAATTTTGAGCGACTTAAACAGTGGTTTGCATGAATGTAACTGATTAACAGCAATCCCTAACTGTAAGAAAGACTTATTTTAGTTCATTCTTATGTCATGTCCAATTTTAAAATATTTTGTCTTCTGTCTACAACCAGTAGAACTTGCATCGTAATGCAACTTTTTAAAAGGGGGTCTAAGCCCCTAATAATGTTGTAAATAAGACTTCCAACAAAGCTAACCTTTTAAGGAATACTTAAAACCAGTAATTAAAACCAGTGTTAACCAGTCTAAACCCCATACTACAATATTAACGACTAATTTTTTCTGGTTTTAAACCCATTTTTTCTTTTTTTCTTTAAATTTTCTTTCGTCGCTTTTCGTACCGGTAAAGGTATTTGCGATTTATTTTTATATAGTTGTTCTATTTTGGACGGGAAAATTTTTAATGGTGTTTAAATTTTGTTTTCAGTTTCCTCGCAGTCGAACTACTTAAAAAGTATTCTATGTACGTCTCCTGGTTCTAAATCATCGCTCCGTTGATTTTCAGCAAAATCGGTTTAGCCATTCTTGAGTTATAAATAGTGTAACTAACTCGACTTTCTTTTATGTACATAAGACTAGCTGTTCCGGCGACTTTCTTTTATAGATATAAAAAAAAGAAAGTATGTATCGATGCATCCCTAAGTAAAATGCAAGAGTATAGGAATCAAATATGTTCATGGAAAAGATAGTTGAAAAAAACAACTTCACTTTTCAGCTCATATGGAAGGGAAAATAGTTAATGGTGTGGACATTCCTATCACCATGTTCCCGCATATAGTGGGTATAGGTACTAAAGGCTTGATAGGTTGTGGGGGATCAATCATTACTGATAATGCAGTACTTACAGCTGCTCACTGTACTTCCCCACATGTGGATACAATATACGCTGGTAAGTTTTTTTTTATTTTTGTCATGGGCAAAGACATCTGCTATTTGTCCAATCATTTTGCATTAAGTTATTACCCCACTTTGTAATGCAGTCAAGTCGGTCATATCAGGCTATGTACTGGTCAGTATTTCCAGTAATGAGGGAATACTAAAGGAATTTTCCACTCCCAATTTTTCAAAATTCATCCTTTATAAATAAGTTCCTAAAGTTCAAATTTAAAAACAATGTAATAGTCATAAAATTCCTTATAAAAGAAAAAACTACACACTCCAAATTTGAAGTACAAAGAATATTGGCAACAATCTATGTATTAATATGTGATGACAAAACTTTGGACTCTTTTTACGAAAATTGCGCGGACGCAGGAGCATAAAATTTGGCACACTTATAGTTTATGTGTAGGCGAAGTGCAGAACGCTAATATTTTTCAAAAATAATGCTTATAAAGTAAATTAAATCAATAAATAAAACATTACCCACACTACCACGCATTTGACACACACAAACAAATACATTGATGATAACGATAAAAAATCACAGATGGCGCACTAAATAGTTAGAAAACATAGTAGTTGGTCAAATGATGATAATAACAATAATAATAACTTTTCTTAAGAATAATAAAGGCTTCGCCATTTGAATTAGGTAATAAGTATCTTCACGCTCATATCCCTGAAGAAGTAGGCAGAGGCACAACCACGACTAACCGAAGACACTAAGCCCCACAATGTGATAGGTGGCAAGCCTCTTGCCATCTAGGAACATTAAATCCCGGGCAAAGTTTTTTTATATTAGAAAATTGAAAATACACAATTTAATTTTTTTTTGGTTTCCCGACGCGAGGATTGAACTCGGGACCTCAAAACATCAAGTCCGACACCGGACCACTGTACTACAGAGGCGGTAATAAGTATACCTAATTTATAAATCAAAATAATTTGTTTAAGGATCTGACTTACCTGGGCAAGGCGAATCATATAAAATATGTCGAATGGTAAAACATCCGAAATACAAACCGCCTGCGTTCGGTTACGACATAGGACTCATATTCATTGCTACTCCTTTTCAATTTGGAGCACGAGTCCAAAAAGTGCCAATAGCACCAGATCAATCATGGAAGAATAGTAGGGCAAAGTTTACAGTTGCTGGCTTTGGAATAATAACGGTAAGAATTATCTCTGTGGTCTAACAATCTGGCGTCGGACTTTACTTGTTTGATCTTCGGGTTGGGTTACAAAAAAAATAGAAAATGTATATTTTCAAGTTTCAACGATCGAGACGATGTTGAAAAACCAACAGCGTCTGCTTCAATATCACAACACCAAACCACATCATCATTTTGATTTACGGTAAAACTTTGATACATACATACATATCTTCACGCCAAGTCCCTTACGGGGTAGGCAGAGAATATCGAGTGCCACACCTCACGATCCTGACAAACCTGTCTTGCTTCCTTCACATTCATTACCCTTTTCATACAAACACGCCGGTTTCGGAGACTCTTGACACCACCCTCGGATAATATCCGATTGATCTGTTGGTAAAATGTCAGCCAGATAAAACTTTGATGCTTTATTAATAAGCATGGACTAAAATAATAGTAAAATTAATTAAAGCGAGAGTTGGGTAAATGCTGTCGAAATGGGAGCGATACGAAAAATCTGTGTTGTTACGCTTAGTGTTCTCACTGTTATCACATTCGTAACAGTGAAATCCGATAAAGAGTGGCATTTAAAGAAACTTTGGTATTAATATTCGAAAGGGTATGCTCTGCTGGTTCGGACGTATAGAAATATTAATAGATGAAAGATTGACAAAGCAGTTACACAATGCGAATATGAATGGATGTAGGTACCCGAGAAGACCGAGACCTAATCTGACATTCCACGTTCAAATCGCTTGCGGGTTATCCGATGGTGGTGTCAAGAGTCTTCAAAACCGGCGTGTTTGAATTAAAGGAGTAATGAATGTGGAGGAAGCCAGGCACTCGATACTCTTTGCCAGCCCCGTGAGGAACTTGACATGAAGATATGTATGTTTGTAAAATTAAGTTGACATAATAATTACATGTAATAAGGACTCTGATGTCAGGTTGAAACTTGGAGTATTTTACTCCGCGTTAATTAGTTAGACGATTAGTGTGTATTTCTTACAACAATTATTTCCTGACGAAATCTCATTATTTGTGTTCACTTCAGACCTTAGGATACATGCAAACAACTCGTCTTCGAGCAACTACTTTATCCTTCGTAGATACAGAGACATGTGAGAACGCTCAATCGAGGGTGGGAAGAATAAAAGTACCAAGACACGGATTTTGCTTAATCGGCCATCGATGGACTGGTGACTGTTCTGGAGATTCTGGATCAGGAGTTATTTGGAAACAGTTAGTATCATTTTTTATTACTACATAGAGAAACAAAGTCGCTATCCGCTGTCAGTAAGATCGGATACATCTTCAAAAACTAGGTACGCAACGGAATATAATGCGTTTTTTTTAATATATTCTAGAGGAAGGTTAATATGTAAAAAGAAAGTTTACCTATCCTTGTGAAGCTGGGACGGGCTGCTAGTATGCTGTAAGGTAACGGTTCGGCCATTTGCAAAAAACACCTTTGCTTACAGACACAATATTCAGTAGACTTCGTTCTTGAGATTTAAGACTTGGTCTACCCTACTCTGACCCGCTAAATATGCCACTAACAAATACTCAAATTTTAGACTACGTAAATTTATAACTGTCTGTGTGCATGAAAGAAAAGTTAATTTGTTCGAGATGGTTCTTAGTTACAATTTAAGGATAGATATAATAGTGTTATAGAATCTAGAGATTTAGGGGATTTTATACCATAGAAGTGTGTCTAGAAACTCTGAGCTGCCTATAAATAATAAATAACTAAATAAATATCCCTGGACAAGTCACATAAATTTAATCTAACCCCAAAGTAAGCAAATTATATGCTTGTGTTATGGGTGTTAGTCAACGATATTATTACAAAGAAATACTTAAATAGATACCATAATAAATTTAATAAACACCCAGACCCGGAAATGCTGACATCTAAATGTTCATCACACAAATGCCTGCCCCCGTCGGGAATCGAACCCGAGCCTCGCGATTCGTCGATGCAGCTAGGCGAGTACGTTAGCCACTCGACCAACGTGGCGGTCCTATGATAGCAATTTTCAATGCAACTTTAAATTAGATACACTTTGGTGAGTGTGGCCAGTAACTCTGAGCTGCGTCTGTGGTCTAGTAGTCCAGTATTGGACTTCAATACTGGACTACTAGACCACAGAGGCAGAGGCAGAGAATTCATGAACTCTCGGTTTAAATTCCAGGGTCGAGAATTTAAAATAAGTTCTTATCAATTTTTTAATAAAAATCTTTCCCTTGGTCAACAGCCAATATAAGCGCCTCGTTAAAGTTAGGCTTGCCATCTGTCACACTGTGGGACTTGAGTAGTTTCAGCTATCCGTGGCTGCCCTAGTTGTGCCTATACCTACTTCTTCGGGGACACAGGCTTGAAGATCCTTAAATTTTAGGATCGAGTTGTCATCCCATTTAATATATATATACATTTGTTTACGCTTACGCGCGTTTAAGCTTAACGCATGTTTCAAGAGATAGATTTGAAGACAAGATCCACAAATTTCAAAAGAAATAAAAATAATATCTCACACAACTTACACTTTACAATTTGAACCTGTACCCTTCGTCTTCGTGTAGTTCGAATTTCAAGTTATTCATGTACCTATACCAAAGCTTTCACTAGCAAACGTTGGGTTCGTCACATCTCAATGTCAAAGTCTGACAGAATTTGGCAACTTTTGGACCGGGCAAGTAGTAAATCATTATCTTTTTCAGGTACCTGGTGGGTGTAGTATCAGCTGGACGCGACTTGTACTGCGGTTCAGACATAACTCCTTCTATGTATTCGGACGCAGTATATTATAAAAAGTGGATAATGAGTGAAATCAAACATCACAATCCTAGAGCTTGTGCAAAGAAAAAACTATCAAAACATGTTAAAAATGTTGATGCAGACTACTTATACAGCGATGAGAACGATAAACAAAAGTATTTCGACAATTAAAATTTCTTATTCAATGTCATTGTATATTGATGTTTCATTTTTAATCCCAATAAAAAAGCGGGATGCTATGTTTGACTTTTCACACACATACATAGCAATTTGAAATATATGTGGTTTTTTTGTGTCTGTGACCTCATAAACCTAAAAAATAGCCGCCTATAGATACCGTAGGCACCATTTCATAACCGGTAACTTAATACTATGTGTGCAAGTCTAGAACCCCTATATCTTCCGGAACAAAACAACTGTGAACACTGGCTTTATGGCTATAAGAACTGTATCAAAATAGGATGGCTGCTGCGTTCTGGCGTAACTCTTAAACAAATTAATATCTTCTTACAACAGGTACAGGAACATGGTGACACTGCATAGGCACACTAAAAGTTTTGCAATTCTTGCTAATCGGAACTATTTGAATTTCAAATGTTATATTTTTAAAACATTGCTACCTTTTTAGTAATAACAAAAAACAATTAGCGGGAAATAATTTGTCAAATGTTTTTTATCACACAACAAAGTTCTACTTAATCAACGAAAATGGAATTACGTCAAAAAGATTTTAGAGCGATGATTTTTTATGATTTTAAAAGTTCTTTTTCTTCGCAATACTGTGCCGCTCGTCTTCAAAATGCTTTTGGGACAGAAGCACCTTGTTTGAGCACAGTGAGGCGATGTTTTACTGAATTTGAGAAAAGTCGAGTTTCTTTACACGACAAATTTCGTAAAGGGCGGCATTCAACCGCCGACAACGAAAATACTGTGGCTACTGTTAAGCGGTTAATTGATTAAAACCCTCGGATTACCTATTAGACAATTCGAGGACTATTGGGGATTGGATGAGCAAAATTCAGAAATTTTTACAAAAACAATTAAAAGTTCGGAAACTACTCAATCCCTATTAGTAACCAAAAACTAAACAGGTTGTAGACTGGCAAAAACTCAATATAAAAATCCAGCCTCTACAATCCGAGTTTTTCGAAAAATTTCCTGACTAAATAGACACAGTCGAGGAAGCAAGCCCGCCACTAGTCTACTGACCCGACACGTCCAGACCGTCGTAGATTCATCCTCTAGTACAGTCTCGGACATATACAAAGATATATTAGCTCTTTTAGAAACGGCGTTACGTTAGATTTCCGTCCCACGATTACCGGAGTTCGTTACATGCACTACAAAGACAATTAAGGTGGCGTGTAGCCGAATACACAAACGGAAGATGGGATAATTTCCTCCGCGAGATCTCGTTACCTTACGTTGCCTAGTGGCCTCTGGCGAGAGCTCTAAAAAACGACCCAAAAGTAAATATCTTCGCTAGTCAGACCATATTTACCTCCCACGACTGACGATGCCGACAAAGCCGAATGTTTAGCCGATAATGTTCAGTCACATTGTACCATTTCAACTCTGCCGGCCGACATGGAATGTATCCACGTTGTATATAGATTAGTACCGCTTAAAGCAACAAAACCTCCCCAAGGCGATCCATTACCTCCCTCCGACCACGACGAAGTGAGAGTTCTAATTAAAGATCTTCACAACAGAAAGGCCACGGGGCCTGACGGTATCTCGAACAGAATAATTAAATACTTTCCTCCTGCACTCATCTATCTACTAGTAAACATCTTCAATGATATTACATGATGTCTCGTGCTGAGCACTCTGCTCCGCCCACAATAGTCCGATGGAGTTGTAAAAACCGCGAGGCTAGCATCACATTAGCCATTTTAAAAAAAGCGACAGCTGGTAAACTTAATAACATACGAGACACCATCATCATCATCATCGCGAGTTTTGAGTTCTTATCTAAACTTATCTTAGACGTAAGCTATCCTCTTTCAATCAAATAAAAACTAACGAAATGCGACAGAAGTACAGGCGCAGAAAAACTGCAAAATACCTATTTTAATTTTATTACCACGTACACGTCGCAATTCGATCTTTTTTTCGAAGATATCTTATAATGCCCATATGGTCTTTTAAACATTTCATAAGTGCAATGCACTTATGCAATAAGTAGCTTGTGAATTATTTCATGTATTTTCATGTACCTTGATGACGTTATGAGACATTCGTTAACTGTATTACCAAGTACGTACTGAGGTACCATAAACAAAAAAACACAGACTTAATTTGATGGAAAGAAGAGGAATATGGTATCTTACACTTTTTATTGTTATTTGAATTCGAATGACCCCTTATTATAGAAACATCGGTGAAAAAAATCACTCCGCTAACCAAAAAAACTCCTCTAGATATTTCGACTACAAAATCAGATTTTCGGATTTACCCTAAAAACGCTCCACTCTAAGAGTGTACAAGCGTGTGACGTCACGTGCCTGTACTTTCTATGCATCACGCAGACTTTCTTAAAAAAACATTAAAACGGTAGTTATTTTACAACATAAATTGCATTAAAAGGCGTGAATTATTCATTGATCCTATTTTTTAAATAAGATAATACTTTTAAATGCTATTTTTATTTTAGCACCTGTCCTATGCTACGGTTTAATTTCTACAAAAGTAAAAGAAATAAAAAATGTCGGCCTATACAGGATTAGAACCCTTACGTCTCAAGCCGAAATGTTCTAACCATTTGAGCTACAGATGATTCATATCCTGAGCCGACTTTTTAATTTCTTTCAAATACGCGTAAACGGTAAAGAAAAGAGTTAAAAATTTCACCTCAGGCTTTCAATTAGATGTTACACCAAATACTTTTAAAAATCTGTAAATTTGAAGAGTATTTAAGAGAGGATTGAAGAGAATTACATTTTGTTAATGTTATTTGGAAAAACATTTGTAATTTATAAGTAACTCCGTAATAATATGGTTGTAATGGCGGTGTATGTTACATATTATGTTATGTCTAGTAGCAAACTTTAGATAAATGTAGACGAATAGCTTATTTCAAACAACATATTTTAATGTATTTGAGTGGTGTCAAGAATTCCAGGACAGATATCCAAAAAAAAATTTGTCCCTAGGAAGTTTCCGTTTCTTGTCTCTGTTATTCGAAGTTTAGGCATAAATACACTAAAGCACCCGGCATGAGAAGCTAGAAATTATGTAAACAAACGTTCGGGAGTTAACAACATTTGGTTCAAAGATAAAAGTATTTTTTTTAATATTTAATTAATTAATCAATAATTTAAATATGTACAACAAATTACGTATGTTTTGACATTTTTTCGTGGCAAATTGATTTCCTTAAATGTACTGGGTACTGACTTCATTATACGTTAATACACAATAACAAATAATGGATAAAAAAAATTAAAATTAAGGCAACAATTAACAAAACTAACAACAATAACAAAGTGATAACGAAAAGATAAAAAAATTAACAATAACAACCAAATCCGCGATTTTAACAAAGCAATGAAAAATTCAAAACTCGAATGATGCGTTTATTTCCAAAAGGTTTGCATTCCCGGCGACCGGCGCGTCCCCGTACCAAGACCCTCAAACGTCAATTGTTAGATATGATCCGACTAAATTAAATAGGTTGTTACTTTCATATAACCCGTCTATTTTTTATTTCGATTGAATATGGTCAGTTTATTGTTGTCTCGAAGTAAAAGAAAATACTTGGTAAAAGATGTTTGTTTACATAATTTCTAGCTTCTCATGACGGGTGCTTTACCTATTCCTATCACTGATTTAAGCAGTATTTATTTTTTCTCTTTAAGACTATGGCATCTGTAGCTATTTTAAAATGTTTAATTTAACTACTAGAAACAGTAGTCAAATTAAAATATTCAACCTAGGATTAATTCCATTAGCATCTGATCTCTAGAATGTCGCGCACAAATTGGGTATACTATTAACATTTAACCTGCTTTTAGAAAAGAGAGAAAGAAAGAAATTTGCGCAATTTGCGTGTAAATAAAATGTTACAAAATTATTTAAGTATATCAACATATTCTACCAGATTTTGGTGTGCAAATACTTTAACATTTATAAAAAATATTATTTAATTACACATGCTTTAACTTTTAAACCAATTATTTATATTTATGACTAGTTTAATTATTTATTACCAAAACATTTAAAAACTATAATTAAATTTAATTATGTCTACCGTAAACTACCACTTATTTAATAAACATTTTGTAGTCGAGTAAAAGTATAGCAAAAGCAAAGTCAAAACTATCAAATTCAATTGATATCTACTAATGTTTAACCTGTGGTTGATATTCATGAAAATACTGGGTTTATGATTTGCGTTGATTGGACATGCTAGTTTCTTTGGGAGTATACGCTTTAAAGTCATTTTTAATTAAAAGTCTAGTTTATAGTTCAAAACGGAGAATGGTGAACTTAAAAGTAATGATCGCAATTTTTTCCACATCACTTATAATTTCAAATATACAAACTTCATTGGCGGTACAAATAAATAGCAGAAATAATTGTAAGTATACATTTTCTAAGTTACAATTTTCTGATCCGGTGAAAAAGTAAATAAGTGAAGTAATTAGTGAATAAAAATCTAAGTCAAAAGTGATAGGATTTATGCTTGTCATAAATAATTTTTTTAGTGAAATAAACACAAAAGTGAAATATTGACCTGGAATTGTATCTGATGATTTAAATCGTTTTTATTCTAGGATTTAAAATTCTTAATAAAAAAAAGTATCTTCACACCCATACCCCTGAAAATGGAGGCAGAGGCACCACCAGGGCTCCCACGACAAGCCGAAGACAAGACACTAAGTCCCAGAATGTGATAGGCGGCAAGCAAATTGCCAACCTGGCACTTATCCTATCCCGAACAACATTTTTTTATTAGAAAATTGGAAAAACCATATTTTCCTATTGTGTTGCTCGACCCGTTAATCGTACTCAGGACCTCAGGAAATCAAGTCCAACACCTGGATCGCTAGACCACAGAAGTGAAATTATCTCAATGAAACACTTAACAACAATTCACGCAGATGTTCTAATTTAGAAAAAAACGACGGGTTGCGCTCCGGGAGTGCCGGCAGAAGTGAAAACTTGAATATTAACGTTGTACATTTTTGATATATTGGAATGGTTAGGAAATAATTTTGCACGAATTGCTTAAATTATCAGTATAAAAGTACTATCGTTTTTGTGGTAGAATACAATATTCAGTTATTGCGCCGTCTTATTCGCGCCAGAGTTCTGCAATATTTTTTTTTGTTTTGTTTTGTCTTACAAATCAGGTCACATTATAACACATACGACATTGAAAACCAAAAAACATCTAATATGTCGCTTTTTTATGGATATCTTTTCTAGTTAAACATTCTCCAAAATTCGGACACTTATTTTGAAAGGATTTTGTATGTTATGTGTTTCTATATAATATTATCGGTGAGACTAACATAAAATTGAATTTTCTTGCTACGAGGTTGGATGAATTTGCTTAACTCGTATATTTTTAGCATACATGGAGGGAAAAGTTGTAGGCGGCGTAGAAGTTTCTATTTCTATGTACCCACATATAGTGTCAATGGGATTATTGGGTTACGTATTCTGTGGAGGATCTATAATTGGCGACCGAGTTGTGCTGACAGCTGCTCATTGTCTCCAGGTTCAAGAACATGAAGGTTTTTCTTTATCACCCACAGACCTTGAGATTTATGCGGGTAAGTTAAAATATATTGTTAATATAAAAACGCGCTTTAAGCAGCACTTTCGAGTTTATCTTGAATTTCAACATTCAATCTGCCTTGCGTTAAGTTCTTTCAATTCACTCGCGTAGGGAATCACAGCCTTACCTATTGATGCCTCCATATTGGCATATTGGCATATCCGTTTTTAGGTTAGGAGACTAAGGTAGTCTTACGTATTAGTTACGGGCTATACGTATTAGTTATTAATTACGGGCTAACTAACCTGACTCAGATCCGGTGGTAGATTTCGGTATTATATAAAAGCGTCACAAGTGCCTCGTGTAAGGCCTATGTATATAAACTAATTTCTCTTTCTAAGTAGGAGTTACTTACGGTGTTTTGAAAGAAAGAAAAGAAAGAAAATATATTTATTTGCGGAATATGTGTGTTAAGGTTGTTACAAAATTATTTAAGCTTTCCAACATATTCTACCACATTGTGGTGTGCAAATAATTTAATATTTTTATAAGTATAATATAACTAATTATATACACAATGTTTTAATATTCATACGAACAAATAGTTTTATTCTTATTATAATTTGAGTTATAACTTACAAATAATTTTAAAATGATAATAAATTTAGCCCTGTCTACCGTAAACTACCACCTGATTGATACCTCGACACCAAAGTGGGAAACCGACCGAACTGTTCAATCGGCTACAAACGAGTGACTTGTCACAGGCTTTTTTTTCTAATGGCTAATATGTTGCTAACCGCGAGGTTCTCACAACTTCACCGGTCTATTCTTTGTCACATGCTTTGGTAGGAACATTAGTAAGGTTAACACAAAGGCGGTCTTATATCGCTTGGGAACTATATCTACCAGACAATTTTAGGAACAACACTAATAGTAGCTCAAAAATAAACGGCGAATACGCCTTAGGTGACAGCCTTCCTGGAGAAAATTAGATCTTGTAAGCGGATTAGCTTGCGAGCAGGTGTGAGGAAGACAGCGGTGTGTTCTTCGAAACTCTCACAGTCACTCGATACGTACAAAGGATGATCACCGAGGGATTTTAGCTTCAGGCTTTTGTGACAGTAACAGACAACTATAATTTTATTATAGTATAAGACTAGACAAACGAGCAAGTGGGTCACCTGATGAAAAGTGATCACCACAGACCACAGACCAAGAGTATCATAGATGCGTTACGGAATACCGACCGTTAAGGAATGAGTACGCTCTTTTTTTGAAGGTGCCTAAGAGGTATTCATTTGGAATACCGCACTTGGTTACTGCTTCTACAAATATGTTGTGCGTGGTAAGAAATGCCTTAAGAATCGCATTGTTGTAGACCGCCACGCATCAAGGTGATGCATAACACCTTATACCTCTGACGTGATATCCGAAGGTAAAACTCAGTGACAGGAATCAAACCAAACTACACCCCACAGCATCCCATGCCTATTGTAGACAACACAGAGTTACCCAAAATCTCTACGCAACGCCATAAGATTAAGCCAATTAGTAATGTCTCTAGAATTGACAATTCAAGATGCTCTGGAGCTTGTACTGGTGCGTCTGCCCTAAGTTGAAAAGAGCCATACTCCATGTGAAGCCAAATTAGCGTTTATTACATTGTACCTATATTGTATGACTACTGACCTACATTAATAAAATACTACAATGATGAACTATTTTAGTTATTACAGCTGATACTTTAATAAGCAAACCTTGTTAATACCTATTTTTGTCCTTCAGAATAAACTACATTACGTATCTTTACGTCAAGTCCCTTACGAGGTAGGTAGAGAGTATCGAGTGCCAGACCTCACGATCCTGACAAACTTGGCTTCCTTCACATTCATCACCCTTTTCATATAAACACGCCGGTTTCGGAGACTCCTGACATCACCGTCGGATAATAACTGAGTGATCTGATCTTGGAATGTCATACTTGGTTTTAAAACTAGCAATATTCTTCAAATATCTTTTTTTTTGCATTATTTTATTTTTGACAGGAAGCTCTATATCTGGTAAAGGTCAGAAATACAAAATCTGTCGTGTAGTAAAACACCCAAAATACCGCGAAAATATTAGTTTAAACTACGATATAGGGCTTGTTTTTACTACGAAACCTTTTAAATACAACACTGTTATCCAAAAAGTGCGTATCGCACCTAACGAAAACTGGAAAAATAGTCGAAGCAAATTTGCTGTTGCGGGATTTGGAGTTACTAGTGTAAGTATAGGGGCTGTTAGAACTTTGTCGTGTCTGTGTGTGTAGCATTATAACTCTTATATACCTATACACTAAAATACGTCAGCATTATAATGTTTTTTTCCCCCGTGTTGGTCCGGGCTCCTTTGTAGAATAGACCATCTGCCTTCCTTGCCAGGTAGCTCGTAAAAGGCGAGCATAGGCTCACTGTCACTAGCACCGTGACATTTGACTAGGTGGTAGAGTTTAGCAGCAACTCGCCCGGATTAGTACCACCGCCTTACCTATTCCTGCCGCCATAACGTCATGACGTGTTCCGGTTCGGAGGGTGAGGTAGCCGGTAAACTTACTTTTGCTCGAGGCCTAACATCCCGGCCTCAGGCTGGCAACGCAGCACTACCACCTTTGGTGTCTCTAGGCGGCGTGAATTTCTTAACATCAGGAAATCCGTCTGCTTGTTTGCTTTCCAATATCATAAAAAAAAACAAAGCAATCATGGATCTTGGTGACAAAAATACACAAGATTAACATTAATATGCTTTATAAGACTAGTGTTTCTACAACACGATTCATTTCACTTTGCTCAATAGAAAAAAATCAAAACGTTAACCCTTTTTTGAAAACAAAACCCAACTGTCTACTTCAATTATGAAAATATCGACACTAGATTTAACATAAACATAGATAAGTACTATACATAAAAAGTAAGTGTTTCAGTTTTCATACTTTTTTTCAAAGTACTTTTATAGTGCCAAAAATAGTGATTTGTCGCTTGAGACGTTTACTTTAGAGCGCACTATTTCATAGTAATCATGGAACGGGGGAGTGCGGTGATTGGCTCTTCTGGCTGACTAAGTATAGGGCCTTAAATGGATGTTCCGATTTCAATGCGGAAGTTTTGTTGTAATCTAAATAGTTCAGAGCTAATAACGTTAGTGTTTAGTCAAATAACGTCATGACGTGTTCCGGTTCGGAGGGTAAGGTAGCCGGTAAACTTACTTTTGCTTGAGGCCTAACATTCCGGCCCTCGGTTGGCAACGCACCATTACCACCTTTGGTGTCTCTAGGCGGCGTGAATTTCTTACCATCAGGAAATCCGTCTGCTCGTTTGCCTTCCAATACCATAAAAAAATGTTATTCAAAATATTTAATTTTAAAATTTTTGCTGGACCCTCATAGCTTGAAGTCAAAAATAAGGAACTGGTACTGAGTAACGCCCGCCTAAAGATTAAAATAGTACGCTTTATAAAGTTGCATATTATGGGACGGTTTGAAGTACGGTCTTGGTTTTCAGAGTACAGAGGCTATTTTAGCCTTCTATTTAAAATAACCACGAAACTGATCATTACTTAATATCTTCATGTGTGGCCCGGTCATTTTAGCCCAAAAATAGAAGTAAACTTATATTAATTCCCAGAAAGCTAAAAATGTACATAGATATTATGGACACCATTATTATGAAATTGTGAAAAGTCCCCATCGATCCCATGTCTGCAAAAAATTTTATTCAAGGTCAAAGGTTGCAAAAAGGGTTTTTGAATTTTCAGCTAAACGGTTAGTTTTTTAATAAAATATGGTTAACAAAAAATGTAGACCATGTAATTATCTACAAAAATTGTCTTTACCCTTTTTTTCATAACACTGGTAATAAAAACATTTTCTAACGCTGTAGTTATCTTTTGCAAACCAAACACGTAAAAATAAACGCGTGCAATTAGTTTGCCTTCGTCCAACCGCGGCTTCTGTTCACCAACATTTTTATCGTGTATATTACCAGGTTCAGGTGTGGCTTGGTAATCAACATATACCAATACCAATTACTTTTTTCCCATTTTCGATATGTTTCGACTAGCGATAGGATTGCTACTAGTCACATTGTGGGACTAAATTTTTCCTGCTAATTGTGATTGCCCTGGTTAAGGCATGAAATTTCTTTTTATTCAGAATCATCAGTTAAAATATGCTTTATTTTGTAGACACATGGCGTCGCCCTTGCAAAGCTTGTGAGAAATCACAATCTAGGCTGGGATACACCCTCCGGGTACCGAGGCACGGGTTTTGTTTGATTGGACGAAAATGGGTCGGTGATTGCATGGGAGACTCTGGTTCAGGCGTCGTCTGGAAGAAGTTAGTGGACATTTATCTTGATAAGTATATATCTGATAGTTGTACAGAGACAAAAGGTCTTCATCCTATCCTACTAACATTACAGATGGCTTTATGAGGGGGATGGATGTTTGTTACTTTTTCACTACTGAACTGATCTTAATAAAACTTCGCAGTGATCAGAATCAGAATCAGAAAAAACTTTATTCAAGTGGACCATACAAGCGGTACATATGCGCACATTTTTATAAACTACCATCGGATCGGAAATGCGGCCATATGCTTAAAAGATCCAGAGAAATGAACTCAGCGGTATTATCTTTTTCCAAAACGTAACATAAAAAACTAGATAAAATACAAAAATAATCTAATTTTAGAAAACAAATAATATTTTATTTTTTCCCCGTGTTGGTCCGGGCTCCTTTGAAGAATAGATCATCTGCCTTTCTGCCAGGCAGCTCGTAAAAGGCGAGCAAAGGCTTTCTGTCACTAACACCGTGACATCTGACTAGGTGATAGAGTTTCGCAGCGACTCACCCGGATTGGTACCACCGCCTTACTTATTCATGCCGCCATAACGTCATCACGTGTTCCAGTTCGGAGGGTAAGGTAGCCGGTAAACTTACCTTTGCTCAAGGTCTAACATCCCGGCCTCAGGTTGGCAACGCACCATTACCACCTTTGGTGTCTCTAGGCGGTGGAAATTTCTTACCATCAGGAAATCCGTCTGCTTGTTTGCCTTCCAATATCATAAAAAAAATATTAAATTTCCTAAGCATTTTAAATATAGCGTGTCAGAATAACACAACAATTTAAAAAGACTAGTGGACGCCCTTTGATCAAAATTCATCCATAACAAATTTTAATATCTTGTTGATAAGAACGCCATCTTCCTTACTTTTTTTCCAAACTGTTAAGTGTGCCATCTGTGATGTTTTCATCTATCATGTTCATCAATATATTTGTTTGTGTGTCAAATGCATGGTAGTGTGGGTAATGTTTTATTTATTGACTTTATGTACTTTATAAGCATTATTATTAAAAAATATTACCGTTCTGCACTTCTCCTACACATAAACTATAAGTGTGCCAAATTTTATGCTCCTGCGTCCACGCAATTTTCTTAAAAAGGGATCCAAAATTTTGGCATCACTTATTAATATATAGATAGATTGCATATTTGGCACGCTACGCGCTGGCAAAAATGCGTGTGGTACCTAGTCATTCATACATCCTGATAAAGATCCAGTGTGGAGGCATAGAATAAGTAATTGTAATAACGTACAGAAAACTCAATGTTATTCTAAAAGCAAACAAACTTGAGTTGAACAAGAGTTTTTTTTGTTTGTGGAGTGTTAAGATATTTTTATTATTTATTGAAAACTAACAATGGTCGCCTTGTAACTAATCGTAAGACGCCCTATTTCTTACATCTATACCATTTCCTGACTGACTGGTTCATCATCGCCGAGCAAAAACTGTTAAAGTGACAGCCATGAAATTTGGTAAGTAGAGTCGTTTTATTGAACAGACTTCCACTAAAGACGTAATTTTGGAAATTCTACCTCTAAGGGGGTGAAATAGAGGTTGTAAGTTTGTATGAAAGATCGTCATTTTTAAGTTAGAAACATGAAACTTTATTTTTGGGCTACTTATTAAAAATAAGCAGATACGTATTAACATACGCTTAAGCGTTTCTGGAAATTCTACCCCTTAGGGGTTGAAATAGGGGTCGAAAGTTTGTATGGAAGATCGTAATTTTTTAAGTTAGAAATATGAAACTTTATATTTGGGCTACTTATTATATATTTACAAAAGGTAGTCCAAGTGATAATTAACAAAATCTGGAAATTCTACCCGTAAGTGGGTGGAATAGGGGTTGACAATTTGTATGAAAGTCCTTATAAATGGATTATTTATTATAATTAATGAAAACTTTTAAAAACAAAAATAAATTACCCATACAGTTTTTAATTCAACTTCATTTCAGTAAACATGTTAACTGCCATGCGAGTAAAACCCAGGGTAACAGCTAGTCAAAATATATAAGTTATTGAAATTAGCCTGTAGACGACATAAGCACTCGTATATATCTTAACATGTGAAATCCTTCTGCTTTCTGCCTTTCTTGCGGGGCAGCTCGTAAAAGACGAGCATAGGCTTATCATCACTAACACCGTGACATCTGTCTAGGTGGTAGAGTTTTGTAGCGACTCGCCCGGATTGGTACCACCGCCTTATCTATTCCTGCCGCCATAACGTCATGACGTGTTCCGGTTCGGAGGGTAAGGTAGCCGATAAACTTACTTTTGCTCGAAGCCCAACATCCCGGCCTCAGGTTAGCAATGCACCATTACCATCTTTGGTGTCTCTAGGCGGCGTGAATTTCTTTCCATAAGGAAATCCGTTTGCTTGTTTGCCTTCCTATAACATAAAAAAAAAATACTAGAAAAAATATACCTTATTAATTTAACACAGATATTGATATTGTTTTACAGTTACATAGTTGGCGTAGTCTCATCATCACGTGACAAGTATTGCGGTTCAGACATGACTCCATCTTCGTACATGAATGCCGTGTACTTCAAAAAATGGATCACCTCAGAAATAAAGAAATTTAATCCCAGAACTTGTAAGAAAAAGAAAGTGATAAAAGCTCAACATACTACTGGCAGATGATTTCTTGGATTATTAATAAATAGTTAAATTTAGTAAACATTTAACCACATTACTTCAAAAAATGGATAACCTCAGAAATAAAGAAATTTAAACCCAGAACTTGTAAGAAAAATAAAGTGATAAAAGCTCAACATACTACTGGCAAAAGATTTCTTGGATTATTAATAAATAGTTAAATTTAGTAAACATTTAACCACATTACTTCAAAAAATGGATAACCTCAGAAATAAAGAAATTTAATCCTAGAACTTGTAAGAAAAAGAAAGTGGTTAAAGCTCAACATACTACTGGCAGAAGATTTCTTGGATAATTAATAAATAGTTAAATTTAGTAAACATTTAACCACATTACTTCAAAAAATGGATAACCTCAGAAATAAATAAATTTAAACCCAGAACTTGTAAGAAAAAGAAAGTGATAAAAGCTCAACATACTACTGGCAGAAGATTCCTTGGGTTATTAATAAATAGTTAAATTTAGTGAACATTTAACCACATGTAACGCTGACTACATTCGGCGTTTTCAGACTTCACATAAATAAAAGATCAGTAAATCGACAAAAGAATGAGATGAAATTATTTTCAAATACTTATATTACAACTACATATTATATTTTTTTTATGTTATAGGAAGGCAAACAAGCAGACGGATTCCCTGATGGTAAGAAATTCACGCCGCCTAGAGACACCAAAGATGGTAGTGGTGCGTTGCCAACCTGAGGTCAAGATGTTAGGCCTCGAGCAAAAGCAAGTTTACCGGCTACCTTACCCTCCGAACCGGAACACGTCATGACTTTATGGCGGCAGGAATAGGTAAGGCGGTGGTAGCAATCCGGGCGAGTCGCTGCGAAACTCTACCACCTAGTCAGGCGTGACGGTGTTAGTGATGATAAGCCTGTGCTCGCCTTATACGAGCTGCCTGGCGAGAAAGGCAGATGGTCTATTCTGCAAAGGAGCCCGGACCAACACGGGGAACCCAAGGGTATATGTTACAACTATTTTATATTATTATTATATTATTACAAATATATATTTGTGCCTCTTACCTCTCGTTTTTTCCGTTGCACCCGTTTTGAAATCACAACGATTCCAAAGAAATTTCACTTCAAAAATATTTTCAAATTTATTTTGTTTTTGAAGACATTATTTCTGAATTATCGCACAGGGGTAATAAAATATTGAAATAGGAGTAAACCGAAATATAGTTCTGGGTGAAGATCAAATGGGTACATTCTGAGAGACTGAAATGGTGCGTTTCGTGGTGTTTGTTTGTCCTCATGTTGGTCCGAGGCCGCTGAGTGGAATAGATAGCAGTCTCGTTCGTAAGAAGGTAAGCACTGGTTAAGATATTGATCATCACCAACCAGACCACTGGTGGTAGAATGCTGTGCAGCAATGTGGCAGGTAGGGATCCCTCGCCTCACCTATTCCTGCTCAGATAATGACTAAGTCGTGTATCGACCAGAAGGGTAGGGTAGACGATAAACTTGCACAATAGGCCTGACATTAATGTTTATTAATTAATTTATCTATAGTAATGATGATGTGTATGAATACATAACATATAGTAATGAGTATGATATATAATAATGAATAAATCAATAAAAAAATCAGGCGTACGTGATTTTAAAACATCGATCTATCCATTCTAAAGCTATGGGGCCACAGACGAACACACACATACACAAAGAAACGTAAACTTATAAGACCCCTCGCTTTCCCTCGGGAATGGATGAACCTTACAATTATTTGGAATGAAAAAAATTGAAACATATAGTAATGAGTATGATATATAATAATGAATAAATCAATAAAAAAATCAGGCGTACGTGATTTTAAAACATCGATCTATCCATTCTAAAGCTATGGGGCCACAGACGAACACACACATACACAAAGAAACGTACACTTATAAGACCCCTCGCTTTCCCTCGGGAATGGATGAACCTTACAATTATTTGGAATCTACAATGCCACAGTC
Source organism: Calephelis nemesis (assembly GCA_002245505.1). Taxonomy (NCBI): domain Eukaryota; kingdom Metazoa; phylum Arthropoda; class Insecta; order Lepidoptera; family Riodinidae; genus Calephelis; species Calephelis nemesis. The sequence goes on along the minus strand of NJDD01002014.1, from coordinate 73,813 downwards.
AAACATCATACACCCTTAAAAAAGTCAAACTACAACACTTCCCTTTTAACAATGATCCACCAGTCACCTCCCAGTTCATTCATCAGATCCTTGTCATCAAATCGTCTTCATCAGAAAATGAGTCCAAGCTAGGTAGTTTTACCAGCAATACCGTCTTAACCATAAGGGCACACGGGGCCAGTGGCCAGGGTCCCTGTACTCTGAGGGCCCCGAAGGATCGACAATTTCACTCACTTTTAAT
>NJDD01002014.1:61285-73433 GCA_002245505.1 Calephelis nemesis | reverse complement strand
TTAAAATATTTTTGAATTGTTATTGTTAGGTTAAATTGAGTAGAAAGATATTAGTATTATTTGAATAACCGAACTCGTGTTGGTTAGGTCCCCTTTGTAGAATAGACCATCTGCTTGCCTTGCCAGGCAGCCCGTAAAAGGCGAGCATAGGCTCAACGTCACTAACACCGTGACATCTGTCTAGGTGGTGGAGTGTAGCAGCGATTAGCCCGGATTGGTACCACCGCCTTACCTATTCCTGCCGCCATAACGTCATGACGTGTTCCGGTTCGGAGGGTAAGGTAGTCGGTAAACTTACTTTTGCTCGAGTCCTAACATCCCGGCCTCAGGTTGGCTATATAGATATTTATTTAATTAGCTAAATTTGTTGGGATTGTAGTAATCCGGTCTCAGGTTGGCAACGCACCATTACGACCTTTGGTGTCTCTAGGCGTCGTGAATTTCTTAACATCAGGAAATCTATCTGCTTCTTTACCTTACAATATCATAAAAAAATATTAATAAGACCTTAAAATTAAGCAGACGGCTTGTTTGCCTTCCAATATCATGAAAAAACCTATATGAACCATGTTATTATGTTTTAAAACACAATTATTCTATAGGCTATATATAGGACGATTGTGCGTATCGCTGAATATTTGACAGTATAATGATTCATCAAATATATATAGTTTTTAGGATATCGAGCAAGATAATGAACGGTGCAGCAATATAGTGATTCAAGAAATACATAGTTTTTACATACCTCGATATCAGATGTTACGATATTGGTCTAACATACGTTTCAATATCTATATATACGTTTTGTATCGCTTACTCTATAGGAAACATATTTATTTAGTTAAAATAAAGGTATTCGGATTCATCAGAGCTGGATTCATCTTAATTGTAACCCTTGGGTACGAAACCAATGGATTTTGTATGTGCTGTTTGCAACGCGCCCCGACCCGATACGCTGCGGATCGTCCACGTGTGCGTTATCTTTAAAACGACATAATCTAAGGTACTTCTCTTCTACAATTAGAAAAAAACAACTGCTTATTATCTATTTAATAAATATGTATTTTATATATCTTTCGAGGAGCTTATTACAAAAAGTTAATATAAGAAATCATAAGATTTGATTCAACTGTGGAAATCTGTTAATATCGCGGTAACAATGCTATTCCAGCATGTCGCAGTCTCTTTTATGTACCCGCAATAAAGAGCATCCGGCGGCTGACACAGCTTCTACCGACTTAGTAAGAGAGCCGACTGTAACATTTTCATTTTTATCTGGTACTTATATTTCTCTATCTATTCTCTCTATTTTAATTTTTACATATTAAATCCACGTGCACATTTTACCTTAGAGGTATACCGATTCATCTGTACGTTTTTGTATGTTTGCTTTGCTATGACTGGGCTTTTTCGAAAGGTAGGTCATAAGTCTGTTTGGACGTTACGTTCAGTATTTGATTGGACTTACAAAGCCCGGATGATGCTGAGAAAAGCAAAAACGGTTGGCTATAGCATTACATAAAGTGTCAAATAAAGTGTATAGTGGAAAAGTACAAGCGTTTACATTTAAAAGTGTGAATAAAAGAATATTTTTTGACTGGCAAATGAAATCGATTAACACACAAATATACACGTATAGGAGGCGAACATATAACATCGACGTTTTTTGAAAGCGGCGGAAAACATTGGTCACTGGAAATGGCAAATAGAAAACACATCGTATGACAGTTATTTGATGTAGGTACCCAGTGATCATCACTAGAAATATACGGAATCAGTCCCCAGCGTGCCAGATATCGTTCAGACCTCCGAACGCTCAAAGTCATGTCCGCAAATTTCGTCCGATGGTTTGCAAGGCTCAGTGTACTTTAATTATCTCAGTGTACGTTCATTATCTAGATACCCTGTAAGCCGCGTCCGATAGCTGTTTCCAGCTTTGAAATATATCGCTTTGGAAGGATATAAATGACCTGACAATTATTCATCCAGTTTTGCTATATTAACAATGAAAGCACATTTATATATCAATAATCTGAACCAGCCCATTCTGTAATCCATAGTTATAATGTCGAACTTGATCATTGCCATATCTTAATTCCGTTCAGAATCTATACTTGTTATGGTCGGCACTTGGTGGAATTCCATTTTATACACACTTTTTTAAGGTAAACTCTTGGATTTTTCCGCTATCCTAATATATATAAATCTCATGTCACGACGTTTGTCCGCGATGGATTCCTAAACTACATAACCGATTTTAAATTAAATTGGCACACCGTGAGCAGTCTGGTCCAACTTGAGATATAGGATAGCTTACATCTTAATTTATGATAAAAAAAATGACCATCCGATCGAAGCCGGAACAGGCAGCTAGTAGTACATAATATATATAATATACTTTACACTTTCAAGTTATAACAATAAGCTATAGCCGACCGGCTTCCCTATTTACAGCATCATCAGGGCTTTATAATGGTAAATTAGTCTGGTTTATTTTAACGTTCAGTAGTTGATAATTTTAATTGTTTTTTATTATTTTACGTAGGTCTTGCCTTGTACTTTCTCCAGTTGTTTTCCAAGTCCTTCATTGTCCGATTGCTTTGCGTCAACAAACAACAACGTTGCGTGACTCGTGAAATATTTACCACAATTCGGGGAATACTTGCCTATTTCATTAATCATTTAATTAATATTTTAAATACGCCTTGTAACGGTATGTGCAGTTCTATATAAACTTACATCCAATATGAAGTTTGAAAAACTCTTCTTAATTAAACTATGTGCTTATGAGAGGAACACAACATTTTATTATTGCAGCCTTTGACTTATGCGTTTATTAAAAACTTTTATCTCCTATTTTACCTTCTTATGGGTTGAAATTTGAAATACGCTGAAATGCAAAACACATTTTTTTTCGTATTTAATGTAACAAAGTTTAATACAAAAATGTTAATGGAATGAATATGTCCAAAGAAACTTATCCCCTATTTCACCTGTTTGCGTATACCATAATCGAAATAAATATATTCGCAACATTTTAAAAAATTTAAAATCTTTACATTTTGCAGTACAACATAAATTTTTCATCCTTCATTTTACTCTCTTATAGGTTGAAATTTGTAAAGACCTAAAATGTGTGTGTGATAATTTTTATTTAATTCATACAAATAACTCCAAGGAATAAACTGTCACACAAACTTTTAACCCCGATTCCACCTCCTTGGTGAAGTGAAGTTTTGAAAAATGCTAAAATTAACTAAAAGGTAAGTTATTATATTTACCGCATTTAATTTATACGAAATTTCACACAAATATGTCCTAGCATAAAAAATGTTCGTGCAAAATTATATCCTCCATTTCACACCTTTGAGGGTTTAATTTTGAAAAATCCTTCGCAAGTTAAAGCCGAATTTCTCATGTAAAGTGTTTTTCATTATATATCAATCAATCACCTTTGCATTTTATTGTACATATAGACGATAATGCATACTTTTTGTGTACTTTGATAATTTGGTGACGAAATTTAGTATCATTTTATTGTAGTTTTATAGCGCTGTAAGCACTTGTTGAGGTCTTCCAATAAAACAAATCTTGCTTATATCTTCAAATATATTTACTGATTCAAAATTGTACGACGACTGTGGCCATCTTGCCAGAACGAAACTATTTATAAAGTTTTTTAGTCGACATCAATACTTCTTTTAGCGGTCAACATGACATTCAAGCGGATATTCAGATAATTAAATTAACAATATCAGTGCCGGCAATTACTTTATGACAAAAACAAATGGTTTAAATAATAGCTAAAATAAATACTTGATTAATAAATACAATCCGATGTACAACTAAGACAACATGATATAATTTAACATGAAAAGTAATACACTCGATACATTCATGATTACCAACATGATATAATTTAGTATAAAAAGACAGATAATACACTGGATACATTCATGATTGCCAACACACTGAAATTAATTTAAGTAAGGTTAGTTCGCATTTCTTAATGATAACATTGTCTTCGTTACTTATTGTAAAACGTGTCATTGATAGTATCTTCACACCCATATCCCCGAAGAGGTCGGCAGAGGCACAACCAGGGCACCCACGATTAGCCGAAGACACTAGGTCCCGCAATGTGATAGGTGGCAAACCTATAGCCAACCGGGCACATATCCAATCCAGGGCAACATTTTTTTATTAGAAAATTGGAAATAAAGAATGCACTCATTAGATAAGCAATCCTACTTTTAATACAGTATAATACAGTGTTTTACAGTGTTAGTTGCCTGAATTAATTACATAATAAAATTCTGATAAATATAGAACTTATTCTAATGGTTATAGCTTTTATTGCTAATTTACGTTTGCCAAACTGTGCAAACTATCAAGAAAAGCATACTTTTTTTAATTTATGTACGCCTCTTCGCCATTAAATGGATGTTTTAAAATGGGATTTATTCTGGTAAACTTTCTGACTACCAAATATTATTATGGTCATGAATCATGACAACCTAAGAAAATCTGATTTTCATCTAATATCTCGCGGTTGGATCTTAGCCTAACTCTAACTATACCTACATATAGATATAACCGCTGCATATTTAGTGTCTGTATTATATTTAGAGTACCTTATTCTTATCATAAGCGACGTTGCTTTCTTCAATTTAAGGGTATTCTTGCCCTACGTACAACAAGCAATAATAATGCATGACATCATTAGGGCATCACCAGAAATCTGGGAAAACAAATTTGTACACATTTCCTGTACATTCCATACAATTCTGAGCTCATTTCCAAAATGCATAGAAGGATGAAACAAATTTATCACAACATTTCTTAGCAAAATTTTCTAGAATTTGTCTTTGCTTCCCAAATGAATAAATTTGTTTATACTATCATCTTCGTTATAACGAGTGTTATATAACAGTACAGAGTGTAGTATAACAATATTTAAAAATAAAATATTTAAAAAAAATGTTTAATAAACATAACCGCTAGTAACAGTTTGATCTTTTTATTAAATCTGAGTAATTAATATTTCCAATTTTCATTTGGAAATTGTATTAAATTCCTAGGACACAATATGTGAAATATCATTTATTTTATATGTTACCAGAGGACTTTAGGCGTCCCGACCACCAAAACTATAGACTTCCTAGACATTGTAGAATAGAATTTGTTTCTAACATTACCTTCGACATACCTATGAGTTAATATATTTTTATATTCATGTGTATTAACTTTTTTCAAGTATTAATTAAAAATCTAAATGGTAATTTTATCTGCAAAGACCGAATCTGACTTTGAAATTAAAGTTTTTATGGACTCGTTTGTTTGAACTTGATTGTTTGCAAATTGATTTGAAATTCTAAATTCAAATTATTCCTGGAAGGTTCTTTTTCTTTTGTTTGATTCTATCCTCATTTGAATATGAGGGAGATTAAAGAGTGAGATATATTTTAACATTGTTATGGTGTTTTAATTGTTAAACAGTGTTTATTCTTATTTTAAGAGAGATAATGACAAATAGCCTTGCGCTATCTTTAAATAACTATTTAGATAATATTAATAAAAATTGCTTTCTTATGTTAGATTATCTTTAAAAACCAAGTCTATTTGTTTATACCTTCACTCTGTTATGTATATCTGTTGCCTTTTTGATTTAGCGTTGCTGTGTTGGACTTTTAATTTTCTAAAAAAACAATGTTGCATGGGAATGGATACGTGCCCGGTTTGCGATAACCTTGCCACCTATCACAATGTGGATCTAAGTATTCTCGGCTAGTCGTGGGATGCCCTGATTGTGTCTCTAACTACCTCTTCATATCGGCTTGAAGCTACTTTTTGTTGTGTTTATATTTCAACCACATCTTTCAAGTTGAACTAATCATAGCAAGTTATATACGGAACTTGACTGTGTATGACCCGGTGAAGTTCATGGCCAATTTGCTGCACAATTTAATATGCAAGCGCAGCCAGGTGCAAAGCAATTGCACCTGGCGGCAAGCAAAATATTTTTGATTGTACCTGAATTAATTAAATATTGAAATTGTAGAACTCTTTAGTAATTTAATTTTATATTCAAAGCTGACAATTGTCTAAAGCATTCATATTACGGGACGTTTCAATTGACATACAAAACGCATAGTAAGCTACTAAGCGAACGTTACATTTTACTGAAATTAACCTGAACAATGTATCATACATTGGTGGTAATTCTGCTGTTCACAAACTGAACTTAAATTAGATGCATGCTTTCTTTTTCAAATTAGACAAAAACATGTGAGATGGAACGCTTTAGACATGTCAGACTAGTCCGAAGATGTCACATTGTGATGTTTTTAATCAACGTTTACCGAGTGATCGATTAAACGTTTGTATAAATGACGTGTATGGTCTGATTTGACAGCACTAAAAGTGTTTTGTCTCCTTCTGTTACTTTCGTAAAAAGAAAATAACGATAATTTAAGATTAGTTTAGTGACTGCGCAACAAAATTATCACCTGTCAGGATTTGTGTGTGTTGTGTGTTAGTGTGTGGTTTTGGTCTACTCAGGGCCCTTACCATGAGTTTACTGCTTGGCAAGTTTACTATACTCGCTACTGTTTCTGTTAATTATTTGTATGAAAACTTTGAACAGCGCCTCTATTGGTAACTAAGAGAAACATATTTTTAGACCAAAAGTGTCATAGATTTCGACACGTAACTTACCAAACGTAATCTATACAAACTCATGGTAAAGGCTCTTTTCTCAGTTTTGCCATGATATTTCATGATGTGTCAGTTATAAAAACCACAAATGAAAATATAACAAGTAAAAAGCGTAAGCGGTAATAAAAAATTACGCCAAGAGAGTTGAATCCTCAGTAGATCAGATGGTTAACGAATTCGTTGGCTTGAGGCGAAAGGGTGCAAGGTCAAATCCTGTCTGTGTGTGTGTATATTTCTTCTTTCTTTAAAATTAGTAGAAAAGTATAAGTAGTATTACAGTAGTGTGTGTGTGTGTGTGTGTGTGTGTGTGTGTGTGTGTGTATGTGTGTTACCAAGTATTTATTTAATCCCGGACAACGTAATTTTTATTAGAATTGTAAAATCATGTTTTTCTTTTAACATCAGGAATCGAAACTCGTGAAATCATTTTCAACACATAACTATTTGAAATTATGAGAAATGATTTAATTTCATTTCTCGAACACACGTCGTAATAATTACACGCTACATTAGCGAAATCGTAAATTAAATCTAGCAATTCCGAAGTTATCCCGCGAACTTGCAAACCGTAGCGCAGTTTACTTTAAATTACGTACAACTCACGTATTCGGATTCGTTAGATACAAAACTACGTTACAGGTTACAAATGAACGTACAATTCGGAAAAAATAAATGTGTTTCGTATTTTAATTTAATTCTTCTTTATTTTAGAGTTCTATGCAGCAGATGACCCAGATTGGTGTCACTACTCTTAATGTAAGTACCTGACTGTATTGCTTGCGATAGTAAAGATACTGCGGCCATCTTTTGTTTCGATGCCGCCAAAACTCTTTTTTTCTTTCTTTAGGTTTTGGCATTCACGTTAGTATTTTGCCATTAGTCAAGTAGAAAAAATTCTACTTGACTAATGGCAAAATACTAACGTGAATCAAATTTACTAAAATCGGGATTCAATTATAATTAGTCATAAGTTGTCACTAAGTCTTACTAAAGCGGTAGCCTCAATACTCTAGCTCATGTAGTGAAATTTGGCGGCAACGAGAAAATACACGACACGCTAATTTCTTCATGATTATTTCATTTGTGCTCTTTCACTGAAGAAAATTTCACTAACTGACTAATTTACTCAACATAAACACGAAATTACATAATTATGAAAAAACTTCGACCATCTTTTCTCTTGATGCCGCCAAAAACCCGCCTAAGCTCTTCGGCTATAACTTTTTGGTTTAGTTTTTCTGCTCAAGCGTAAGTATCTGCCATGAGCCAAGTTACCGATTTACCAAAATAAGGACTAAATTATTCAAAATAAGTAAGTATATCTAATAAGTCGATATCAAAAAAATGCCAGGCGGCCCTTAATAAATCGGTTGGCTTCCTTACTCAAACTCATTTAGTGAGATTTGGCGGCGTCGAGAAAATCACGATACACTAATATCTTTATGATTACTTGACTTGTTTACTATAACTGAACATAATTGTACTAAATCCTACCAACATTACACAAATAATTACACACATATACAAAATTCAATCATTATGATCACACTACGACAATCTTTTTTTTTTTCAATGACGCCAATAATCCTGGCTAACGATAAACTAACGCCACAGATATAATAATCACAAAAAAGGTTTGTTGCAATTTATATAAAGTCTCAGCTACAAACATCCTACCTGTACGTTTTTCCTCTCAAGATGACCGGATTATAAATATCAATCATCTATGTGCCGGCGAGGATTATCCCTCTCCTGTCCCTTTTGAGGAGTAAAGGGTACGAGGGTTATATCAATTTACCTGAGGATGCCGACCGTATCTGTTAAGTCAGTGGGATCAGATTAATCAATACTTATGACTAGCTAATGACCACGTCTTCGCTTCTGTCTTTGAACCTTTTCCTAAGGATATAAGCAACAGTAAACACGCCTTCCAACAAAGGTAACCTTAGAAGAAACTTTATTTTATCTTCCGAATATTAATTAATTTGGATTAAATCTGCAGCTTAGACGGATGCAAAATGGTCCAATATTTACAACCATCTAGAAGCCTGTTTATCCACCAGGTATTTTGATCAGGTAAAAATTAAGATATAGCTTGAGGCCTTCAAAAAAAGAACGTACCTATTCGTTTCTGAAAGGTTGGCAGCGCATCTTTGATACACCTGGTATTGAAAATGTCCATGGGCGGAGGTGATCTTATGGGCTTATTCCTCCTATCTATAAATCCGATTGAAGTATAATACGAGTATATTGCTGGGTATTACAAACTACAACCACAGTCTTAGTACTGTGTAGGTAGAATTCTTAATACTGTGCTACAACCGTACAAGTTTTGTCAGAATCCATTCGTGCTTTAGGAAAAAATTAACAGACTTAAAGATTGTGTTCTGATATAAATTTTTGTAATCTTGGTCTTTGTTTTGTTACTTAATTCTTCGAAAATTATATTGTATTCGCAGTCATAGAAATAGTATGCCTTTTGTTCACGTGGCTTAGATCTAAAAGGCATCGACCACATCGTCGAGTGTACGCTAGTACACGGTTAACGCCACCGAACAACAACGAGGCTCGGGTTCGATTCCCGATGAGGATAGACACTTGCGTGATTTATTCCGAGTCTGGATGTTTATTAAATTTATTTCTGTATTTAAGTACTAGCTGCGCCCCGCGGTTTCACCCGCGTAAGTCCCAATCCCGCGGGAACTCCGGGATAAAAAGTAGCCTATATGTTATTCTGGGTCTTCAGCTACCTACATACCAAATTTCATCGTAATCGGCTTTGTAGTTTTTGCGTGAAAGAGTAACAAACATCCATACATTCATACATCCATACATCCATACATACAAACTTTCGCATTTATAATATTAATAGGATTTCTATGTATGAGCATCATTGACTAGCACTCATAACACAAGTAAGTACATAACATGCTTATTTTGGGGTTAGTTCAGTTTATGTGACTTCTCTCTTTCTTTATCTCTATACACAAAAATTAACGGATTGACCAATATTGCTAATTCTTTCTATATTAAGTTGGTTATTGAGATGAGGTTTTTAGGAAAAGAAAACCTTCGCAAATTGGAAAAAAATGTAGTGGTTAAATACTCTATTCCTATAGACATAGATAAGTATTCGAATATTCTTCATAAGTCAAAACTGTTTTTGGAAGCGAAGCTATTTTAAAACAAATTTAATGTACAAAACACCACGAAACACGGCAACTGCGAGCACTGATGCTATGATACTGGTAATCTGAAAAATCTACTGCTCTACTAAATTAATACATTACGCTACGTTTGAGCAACGGGGTCGTCTCACTCCAATGCGAATACATCACATTAAAAAGATTTTAATAAACTGAAAAAAGTATCTTCACGCCCATATCCCCGAAGAGGTAGGCAGAGGCACAACCAGGGCACCCACGACTAACCGAAGACACTAAGTCCCACAATGTGATAGGTGGCAAGCCTATCGCCAACCGGGCACATTTAAAATAACGACCAAAATTTTTTTTATTAGGAAATTGGAAAATTTTGTTGGCCGACCCGGGATTCGAACCCGAGACCTCATGCAGTCAAGTCCAGCACCCGGACCGCTAGACCACAGAGGCGACCTGTTAATAAACTGTTGAACTCAATACTGAAAAATCAAGCAAACTTCGATAAAAATGCGAAACGCCATTTTGTATTAGTAATCAATATTCACTTTGAACGTACCGATACATCATCACTTCCATGAGTAATTTACAAAAATCCAATTTCCATAGAATTTATGAGCGGTTTCAGACTAGCGTTTTATACGCGTGTTTTACAGACGCTCGAATCGTACGAGCGTCAACGCGCTTCTAAGCTGGTATAAGCGCTGTTGATGCTGACAAGACACCACCGCGGTGATGCGCCAGTTCGATTTCTTTTATGAAATAACTAATGTGTTGCCAACCTCGAGGTTTTTACAACTTCACCGGGCTTTGTTTGCCGAGTAGAGTGCTCAGCCGGAGACATCATTATTTGTGCCCCGTGTTGGTCCGGGCTTCTTTGTAGAATAGACCATCTGCCTTCCTGCCAGGCAGCTCGTAAAAGGCGAGCATAGGCTTCCCGTCACTAACACCGTGACATCTGACTAGGTGGTAGAGTTTCGCAGCGACTCGCCCGGATTGGTGCCACCGCCTTATCTATTCCTGCCGCCATAACGTCACAACGTGTTCCAGTTCGGAGGGTAACATAGCCGGTAAACTTACTTTTGCTCGAGGCCAACATCTCGGCCTCTGGATGGCAACGCACCATTACCACCTTTGGTGTCTCTAGGCGGCGGGAATTTCTTACCATCAGGAAATCCGTCTGCTTGTTTGTCTTCCAATATCATAAAAAAAATTTTAGATGGATTGGAATGTTCCCTATAACGTCAGCAACAAGGGCTGTCTCCCGGGAACACGCCGAAATATGCTCTTTTACGAGAATCTGGTTTTTAGAAACGCGAGATTAAGCGCGCGTGTAAGCGCGTATGTTGAAACGGCAGAGATGCGCAGAAAAATACGCTAGTCTGAAATGGCATTATAACCGGACGTCCGCCGGGATTGATGATCATAAATTCTGTTTCGAATGTTTATGCAAGCTGCTGGGGCTGAATGTGTGGTTATTTTGCTATGAAAGAACTCCCTTGGGTTGGATAGATTACAGCATACCCACAGCATATTGAACTTTAAAATAATGTATCTAAAGAACAAATTGAAATGGGCCTGACTAGAGATAATCGCTGCTCAATAGCCTAAGCCCATTTAGGTTTAAGTTATGAGTGTTACGACCTTAAACAAAGCTCTGGTTTGAACATTGTTAAAACTATTGTTATATTAGCCATCGCTAAATTTGAAGGTCTTATTTATTAGGTCCTAGCTACCCACGGTTTCGCCCGCGATAAATTTAGATGTATGCTATCCTATCTCTCAAGTTGTATCAAATTGCACACGGTGTGCAAATATGTTTGTTTGGAAATACCGCGTTTGGTAACTGATTCCACGAAGGTATGATATTGACATGATAATTGCGGTAGAAAACATGTCATGCGGTATACGCAACGCCATGGAATCAAGCCGATTGTTAGGTCATAGTATTGCCCAATAATTGACAATACGAGAAGCTCTATGTTGAATGCGGTCCAGTGCAATCTTGGAGGCAAATCTACTCAACCCATATGTCAACGACCTTGTCGTTTACAAGCTGAGAAGCATGGATGAAGACTATAGTGTGGACGATGTTAGCATAAACAGCATCAGTTATGGTAACGACATGGTGCTGCTGGGCTCAACTGTAGGATTTCTCATATAGGTATTAAAGATGTATGAATCATACGCGATAGGCAGGGGTGGATTTCCCAATAGGCCGAGTAGGCCCAGGCCTAGGGCGGCAAAATTTAGGGGGCGGCAAAATTTGCTCT
>NJDD01002014.1:51138-61275 GCA_002245505.1 Calephelis nemesis | reverse complement strand
ATCCCGACCAACATTTTTTAATTAGAAAATTAGAAAAATCCTATTTTCTTTTTGTTGGTCGACCCGGGATTCGAACCCGGGACCTCATGCAGTCAAGTCCAACACCCGCACCGCTAGACCACAGAGGCGATTGGTGGTAAGAATCAGTATCTGAAATACTGATTGAGATAATTAAATCATTATTTTATTATCGTTTTTTTTTTTTATTTAATTTCTATAGTTGATTTAATTTTGCACATGAGGGGGGGGGCAATCTTTCGTAGGCCTAGGGCAGCCAACCCAAGATAGGTATTCAAAATTGGTATTCAAAGCCACCGTCAGAAATTATGAGTATTTGTTGCCTATAACTTTAAACGGTGTGATGGACAACATTGTAAGGGGACATAGGGCTATGACAACTAAAGGTAATCTGTTGACTCGAAGGTTTGATCGTTGAAGAACCCAACCAAAAATTACTTCGTTTATGGCCTATTCTCCAACTTTCTACGAGAGTAGCATGTAGGTCGATTATACCAAGAAGGTGCTATATGTACTAAGGGTTCTGTACAGTAATATTTTAAGTATACTGTTGTGGCTTCTTCGCTTCTGTAGTGCCTTGAAAATGTTAACGCATACAAAAACGTCGGTGACCACGCAAACCCTATGTTGGTCCGGGTCATCTGTGTAGAATGATTGAAGCCTAACATCCAGCGCACCAATATCGCTTTGGTGGCGGCGTGAATTTATTACCATCAGGAAATCTGTCTGCTTGATTGCCTTTGAATACCATAAAAAAAGTTGTATATTTTATTATTGTTCGGAGATGGTAGTTTTATGGCCTCGAGCAAAAGTATACTGGCTACCTTATTCTCCCAACAAGGACATATCAACGGCAAACTGACGTTATGGAGGCAGGAATAAATAAGGCGGTGATATCAATCCGGGCGAGTCTGAAATTCTACCACCTAGTGATGGTAAGCCTATGATCGCCTTTTACGATCTGCCTGATACGCCTGGCTGGCCTATTCTGCAAAGGAGCCCGGACCAACGCGGGGAAGAACTTTATCCCATATTACATCGGAATTTAAAAACCTAAAAATAAAACTGGGCCGGTCTGGAGCCACAACGCTATAAAAAGGCTTAAAATCTCTTCTGGCATTGTGAAAATGTTTCATTTCAACTTTTAAATCCTTGAGTAATTGTCAGTAGAATCCAGGATAAAGTTGAACTTAGGTGGAAAGTTAAATGCAAAAAGATTTGACTCAAAGTTAAATTTAAAACCAAACTTAGAAAAGAATTGTTAACAAGGAATGGCTAAGTTAAACATGTCTTATTTCTTGAAAATTCTTTGGTATTGTCTGGATATATAAAACCTCTTTGTCACATATTTAATTTATTGCTTTTAGAAGTAAATATTCTGATCGTTTAAAAAAGTCTATTAACAAGCCATTATTTGAAAAAGTGGATGTGTGTAATATGAATTTAAGAAGTTTAGACCTGTAACTTTAGTTTCAGTAATTTCTAAGATTTTCAATTTATAATGACGTGTGACAAACTACACAGCTGTTTACTGCATTTTAATTTATTGAATAATAATTGATCTGGATTTAGAAAAATCAGGTTTACAGTTTCTGCATGTTTTGAGTTGGTTAACAAAAGTAAAGTAAAAAGTTTCCACTTGCTGCTTTTTAAACGAAACATTAGAGGTATATGCTATTAGAAGTAAATCCAGGGCCCGATCTAGGGAGGGGGGGCAAACCGGGCAATCGCTCGGAGCGACGAAATTGAGGGGCGGTAAAATTGGGGGTGGCGCGCGCGGCGCTTCGGCTGCGAATATTTGAAAGATGGTTCAACAAAAAAAACACCACATCCTTACACAAAAATTGTTAGAAAAATAAAAGCGACAAGTATTATTTTGCCCGGAAAAAACTGGATCGGGCCCCTGGGTAAATCATTAGAATGGTTTAAAAGTTACAGAATAAAAAGCAATGTCCAAAATAAGTGGAAACCGCAAGAAAGTCCATGCTTTTTTAATGACTGCGGTGTACACAAACTAGTGTTTTAGGACCGTTACTTTTTTTAATCTACATAAAACGCTTTTTCTAATGCTACATTCATTTTATTTTAAGTTTAGATATGTACCTTACCGGTTAGAGTTTCGCTGTCTATTACCAAATTGGCCTCTTACGAGCTTCCTGGCAGAGAAACAGATAATCTTTTCTACCCAGTGTGTCCGGACCAACAAAAGGATCTCAATTTGCTAAAAAATACAATAAGTTTAGTAGTTGCGCAACAAAACAAGCGCCAATGCTTCTCTTCTAGTAGAATATTTGACTTAAGATACACAAAGGCTTTTTTTATGATATTGGAAGGCAAACAAGTAGACGGATTTCCTGATGAGGTTTCCAAAGGTAGTAATAGTGCGTTGCCAACCTGAGGCCGGGATGTTAGGCTTCAAGCAAAAGTGAGTTTACCTGCTACCATATCCTCCGAACCGGATCACGTCAACCGCAAGCACTGACAAAGACTTACCTACACAGACCTGACCAGACCACAAATAATTCAAAACCAAAATCAGCCGAATTAGTCCAGTTGTTTTCGAGTTTTAGCGAGTGTAACGAAGAGCAATTGATTTTTATATTTATAAAGAAGATTAATTAAAATATTATAATGTAACATAACTGGCACATCTTGTTACTAGGTAGTAGAGTTTCGCAGCGACTCGCCTGGATTGTTACCACCGCCTTACCTATTCCTACCGCCATAACGTCATGACGTGTTCCGGTTCGGAGGGTAAGGTAGCCGGTTTGCTCGAGGCCTAACATCTTGACCTCAAGTCGGCAACGCACCATTACCATCTTTGGTGTCTCTAGGCGGCGTGAATTTCTTACCATCAGGAAATCCGTCTGCTTGTTTGCCTTCCTATAACATAAAAAAATGTGTGCGTGTACTAGCGTACACTCGTAAGAAGTGAAGAAGTGAAGCTTCTATATGACGTTATTTTTTAAAAAATAATTTACTATATGCAACTTTACAGAAATTGGTTAATAAAGTTTATTGCCAATCCCTACTCCGCTGGAGAAAATATACTTCGAATCGCGCGTGGTAGGGATAAGAACAAAGATGGCGCGTAACAGAAAAATGTGACGCGTAACGAAAAAATGTTACACTAATTTTTTTTCCAACCCCGATAAAGAAGTTTCAATTTAAAAAAAAAAACATAGACATCGCACCTTTCGCTAATAAAATTGGGTTGGTGCTGCTATGTTTAAACAGGATATAAATTTTTAATTAAACGTAGTTGAGAAATATTGGTGATACCGTTTGGTTATTATGAAGATACATCTTTGTATACTAATTTTAATGACAATAATTTTAAAGCTTACACTTAGATATCGAAAGTTCCTGTGTTTTTAACGATTTTGTTAACGAAATTTAACTCTAAGATTATGTTTCACAAAGTTCTAAGAAGACTACTTAAAAGTTAATTACAAAGTAAAACACGTTCTTGCGTTTCACAGTCACCAAGTAACACTAATCATGAAATAAACTGTCCAGTAACTTATAGAATAGAATAGAAAAAGTTTTTATACACATTCACCTTACAGGAGGCACTTACAAGTCTATATAATATTAAAAACTACCACCGGATCGGAACGCGGCTACACACAGAGAAGATCCGGTAAGAAACTCAGACGTCTTGTCTTTTTTTTTCTTATTCAATACAAATTTATTAGTAATCACACATTATTATTAATAAGAGATTGGTATGAGGAGCAATTAATCCCAAGCACTCTTATCCGATAAATATTTGACAATGGTATAGTAATATTTTTTATATAATTTAACTTTGACAGTTGACACATTTTTTTAATTTATTTCATAGCAGTTATTTCACAAAATCGGGAAGTTTATTTTAGAAAATTTATTTTAGAAAACTTTATTTTAGAAAACGTTTATTTTAGAAAACTCTTATTACTACTCAAATAATCTTTTTGAAGTGAATACTTCTTTAGCGGGGTTACGCACTTTTTTGGAACATGGGTAAAAACTTCTAAACTCGCGTCAGATCGAAAATTCGTAAGACGGAGCAGGGCGCTTGCACGATTGTTCGTGTTGTCATGTTTGTGTACGATAGCGCAATAAATGAATATTGTATTCTACCACATAAATGATTACCACAGTACTTTCATACTGATAATTAAAGCAATTCGTGCAAAATTATTCCCTAACCATTCCAAAATATCAAAATGCACAACGTTAATATCCAAGTTTTCACTTCTGCCGGCACTCCTGGAGTGCAACCCGTCGTTTTTTTATTTATATCGGATGGTGATCGAAAAATCTTTTGATACCCTACACAAATGGAAAGCAAATTGGGAACGTAATATGATTGATAACGTGCCATCAGCTCCTGACATTATTCCATCAGGATTCAATCGATGAAATACGCGTTTGTTATATCGGATAAGCCCCCATTCATCTCATGAAAATATTTTGATTGACCGTTTCGTTGGAAAGGGTAGCGCATATGTTTAATGCAATCGTATACCTACTCATGAACGACGTGTTGGGCCGTGTTGGTCCGACCTCCTTTGCAGAACAGACCATCTGCCTTCCTGCCAGGCAGCTCATAAAAGGCAAGCATAGGCTTACCGTCACTAACACCGTGACTACTACTATGTGGTAGAGTTTCGCAGCGACTCACCCGGATTGGTACCAATGCTATTCCTGCCGCCATTAAGTCATGACGTGTTCCGGTTTGGAGGGTAAGGTAGCCGGTAAACTTACTTTTGCTCAAAGCCTAACATCCCAGTCTCAGGTTGGCAACGCACCATTATAACCTTTGGTGTCTCTAAGCAACGTGAATTTCTTACTATCGGGAAATCCGTTTGCTTGTTTGTCTTTCAATATCATAAAAAAAGACAGTCATTTGTAAAATATTTGTCAATTAAAAACTGGTATGGTTGTTTATTGAACATCTTACGTGTACTAGCTGTCCCAGCAAACTTCGACCCACCCGTACGGTATGGGAAAAATTAAAATGCTGGTTTCCTGGTTTTATGGCAGTTTTCCCCTTTTTTATCTTTTGAATCTTCCCAAGAATTGAACAAATAATTCAAAAGCAAAATTAGCTAAATAGGCTCAGCCATTCTCGAGTTTTAGCGAGACTAACAAACAGCAATTAATTTTTATATATAACTAGCAGTTTCATGCAGCTTCGCCTGCGTAACTTGGCTTCTAATGCATTGATTTTGATGAAAAGCCTATGTAGCATTCTAAAAGTAAAAGAATTTTCGAAATCGTTCAAGTAGTTTCGGAGCTTATTCATTTCAAACAAAAAGTCAAACCTTTCTTCTTTATAATAAGATTGTAAAATAAGATAAAGATCAGTGCGTTGGTCTCGTTGACACCCTTAACACAAGCATATTAAAATTACTTTGGAGTTGGTAAATCAATGCGTGTGACTTGTACAGAGTATTTTATTTGAATAACAGTTTTTTTTATTCTACACAACATTTTCGTATCTGTGGTCAGCGGATCAGCGTCGAAATTGACTTCTTGAGAGCCCGGGTTCGATCCCCAGGACAAGCAACAAAAAAAATTATTTGTAAGTATTTTCAATTATCTAACAAAAGTAACGTTGATATGTGTGTGATATGTGATATGTTGGCGAAAGGCTTGCCACTTTTAACATTGTCGAACTAAGTGTCTTCAGCTGGTCGTGAGTTGTGTCTCTATCTACCTCTTCTGGTGTATGGGCGTGAAGATACTACTACTATAACATTTAACACGAAATATACAAATAAAGATAACACAGTGCAATGTGCAAACTTACTCCAGCATGAAAACTTTCTACCAGCTGCACAGTAAGAAAAACACAAGAATAAAGACAATCATTTATTTGGTATATACTACTTAGTGGAAAGCAAAATACTTAATAATTTAAGAGCAGTAAAACTCGCCTCTCTCTTTCGGTCGCCTATGTGGTCTAGCGGTGCAGGTGTCGGACTAGACTGCATGAGCGGGCAACAAAAAGAAAATTTGGTTTTTCTACTTTTCTAATAAAAAATGTTGCTCTTCAGGGATATAGGCGTGAAGGTACTTTGTTAATTATTATGTACCTAGATTAAATTAAAATGAAATTGCACGGTTTTTTTTATAGATAAACAGCAAATCGAATACCTTTATAAATCAGTAATATTTAAATATATTTAATAAAAATCGCAAATCGAATTACCAAGTAAGTTCAAAGTAAAATAAATCTAATTCCAGGCGCTATTTCACAAAAGAATTACATTGGAAGCAATACACGAATGTTACTTGGAGAACTCGATTGGACGGGCTCACGAGTGTCCTCTTACCCTCTTTGTGATCCACCTTTCCTTTCACCTTTGACCAATCTTTCAATACATTCGACACTTCGAAATGTCAATATTAATCTCAAATGAAAAATCTACTTGAATTAAAGAACCTTAAAGGTTTTTACATCGTTTACGAGTTTTCTGAAATATTATGTAAATAAGTTTTCTTTGGTGAAACACTCGAGGTAATGCTGTTAGTTGCTTAGCATAAGCAACTCATGTAGAAAATAAATAATAAGAGTTAGGCACAAAATATCTAAATATTTTATTAGCATACCAAATTCTACATTCTAAGTTATCTGTTAAAAAACTGTTAGTAGGTATATCTTATACCTTTAAATGAGCAATTCTTGTATATATAATTGGAATCTCAGAATCGGCATCAACGATTTTCATGAAATTTTTATACTAGTTAGGAATAATTTTTAGAAAATTTCATTTTATTCGTGTTTAAACTAAAAATTTTATTCGTGTTTAAACTGAAGAATATGACTCTTCCTGACATCTATTGGCGAATAATAATACTATTTTTTGTGAGCAATAGAGTTGTTCCAGCAGATGGCGTTGTTAAAAGACACGAAGTCGATGAGTGTTTGCTAAGAAATTTTATGTTACGGGTCGTACTTAAATTTAATTTCCAAAAAACTCAATTTATAAAAAAAAATACCGAGCAAAGCGTGGTCATCCAGGTACTGAGCAATTAAAAATTATGTAAATAAGATTTACTTTAGTAAAATACTCGAGATCATGCTAAGCTACTCATGTAGAAAAGAAATAATAAGAGCTAGGTATAAAATAATAAAACATAAATTGACTTTTAGGCAGACATTCCAATGTATCTGCTAAAAACTGTTTACATATAAGTGAGTCCTAAGACCAACCAACCGACCAAAAGTCCCCGTGTTGATCCGGGTTCCTTTGCAGAATAGACCATCTGCTTTCCTGCCAGGCAGCTCGTAAAAGGCGAGCATAGGCTTACTGTCTCTAACACCGTGACATCTGACTAGGTGGTAGAGTTTCGCATCGACTCACCCGGATTGGTACCACCGCCTTACCTATTCCTGCCGCGATAACGTCATGACGTGTTCCGGTTCGGAGGGTCAGGTAGCCGGTAAACTTACTTTTGCTCGAGGCCTAACATCCCGACCTCAGGTTGCCAACGCACCATCACCACGTTTGATGTCCAGTTATCTTCCAATATCATAAAAAAAACATGTCTGACAGGTTTCAAAAATGTGGTTATACCCAAAACCATTTACAGCATGTCTAACGATTTCAAAATTAAGTATTAGCCCTGGTGTGTAAGAAGCGATTATCTCCATCGAGTCTTTATAATCATCTAGTCTTTATAATCATCTAGCTGTTCCCGCAAACTTCGTTCCGCCAGTTGTTTTTCTCAGTTTCCTCACAATTGAACAGGATAAAAAGTATCCTATGTCCTTCTCCCGGTTTTAAGTTACCTCCCTACCAATTTTCAGCCTAATCGGTGTAGCCGTTCTTGAGTTATAAATAGTGTAACTAACACCACTTTCTTTTATATATACCTATATAGATTTAGTCAGCGATACAATTATTAAAAGTGCCAAAGGTCACCAACATAGACTTCCCCATCATGTGTTTTTTTATGTTAATGGAAGGCAAACAAGCAGACGGACGGGATTTCCTGATGGTGAGAAATTCACGCCGCCTAGAGACATCAAAGGTGGTAATGGTGCGTCGCGAACCTAAGACCGGGATGTTAGGCCTCAAGCAAAAGTAAGTTTTATGTGTAGTTTAAGTTTTTGCCTTGATGTTGCTGTATGAGCGAAACCGGTAGGCTATTAACAAAATAATACATTATAAGTGATACGTAAAACAGTACTGCGAAATACAAGATACACTAATTTCCTTATAATTATTTCACCTGTGCACTTTAACTGAACAAAATTAAACTAATTACCACCTGAATTAACTATTTTTTTTTGTTATGTTATAGGAAGGCAAACAAGCAGGCGGATTTCCTGATGGTAAGAAATTTACGCCGCCTAGAGACACCAAAGGTGATAATGGTGCGTTGCCAACCTGAGGTCAGGATGTTAGGCCTCGAGCAAAAGTAAGTTTACCGGCTACCTTACCCTCCAGACCGGAACACGTCATGACGTTATGGCGGCAGGAATAGGTAAGGCGGTGGTACCAATCCGGGCGAGTCGCTGCGAAACTCTACCACCTAGTCAGATGTCACGGTGTTAGTGACGATAAGCCTATGCTCGCCTTTTACGAGCTGCCTGGCAAGAAAGGCAGATGGTCTATTCTGCAAAGGAGCCCGGACCAACACGGGGAAAGATTTTACTCATAATTAACACGAAGTTTAATAATTACGAAAAAGCTACGACCATCTTCTATCACGATGGCGCCAAAACTCTTGCTATATTTATGTATGTTATGCGATGCTAAGTAGCCAATTTCGTAATAACTTTTAATGGCTCTTTTTTCGAATTGTTCTTTATTTGGAACTAGCTTCATAAGATTTATATTTTTTAGATAAATTTGAGTGTATACGTTCACTTTTATGCAAATGAATTTCTTTTTAATAACGAACCGATTTTAGTAATTCTTTTTTGCACACATTCATCGAAGCAGCACTTTGGTTAGTAGTTTCGGCCAGGGCCGTCTTAGATTATGCTGAGGCCTTTGGGCACACAAAAACTTGGGGCCCTTTTGGAATATAAAGAAATCAAACTGTAATCAATATTTTATTACAATATATCATTAATAATATTAGTATGCTCTTGTTTTTTTTCTGAAGCAAATCACACTTTCCATGCTCATAATTATTGACATAATTGGCAACGATGAAAACGTAATGCACCTAATCAAAACATTTTTAAGGTTACATGTGGATGAACTTGTGGATCCTTCGGAGCCCTGGGCACTAACTAGCCTCGTTCGCGCTCATGGTAAAGACGGTATTGATTTCGGCATATCTCATTTCCGTATATTTCATTAGTAATTAAGAACAGTTTAATAATATGACCGCCTCGTTGGTCGAGTGGCTAGCGTACACGATTAACTACACCGACTAACCGCGAGGCTCGGGTTCGATTCCTGACGGGTGACATTTGTGTGATGAACATTTAGATGTCTGCATTTCCGGGTCTGGGTGTTTATTAAATTTATTCTAGTATCTATTTAAGTATTTCTATGTATTGGTATCGTTGACTAACACCCATAACACAACCATATAATTTGCTTACTTTGGGGTTAGATTCAATTTGTGTAAGTTGTCCAGGAATATTTATTTAAAATATTAGTATAACATGTGCATTCAAAAAAATCAGCCTGTGTATTGAAAGTAGATCATGGACGAAAAAAGAGGGCAAAACTAAACCTCAGATATTCGCATGGGGCCACTCGGGACGTGACCGCCATTCGTCTTGTACTGAATCAGCAAAAACTTATCCCCTTGTTATAAGTTTCTTATTGCGTGACTCGTAACTATTAATGAGAAATGGCTTTTCTTTGTGTTTTTTCTTTTCTATAGTTTTCACAGTTTCACATTCCATTAAATAATAATAAATAATAAATAGATCTTCCTGGACAAGTTACACAAATTGAATCTAACCCTCTCTCTGAACAAATTATTTGCTTGTGTTATGGGTGTTCGACAACGATACTATTACATAAAAAATCCTTAAATAGATACCAGAATAAAACCAGGAAGTGCAGACATCCCTTTGTTCAACACACAAATTCCTGTCCCCGTAGGGAATCGAACTCAAGCCTCGCAGTTGTTCGGTATAGTTAACCTTGGAAC
>NJDD01002014.1:0-31453 GCA_002245505.1 Calephelis nemesis | reverse complement strand
AGGATATAGTTTGTACACATAATATTATAACAAATTATTTCATCCTTTTTAGTTCTAGAGAGTTTTTGAAGGCGGTTTTCTTTTTTGTTTAAAAATAATTTTATTTCAAATAAATTTTGTCAACCGAACGAAATTAAAAGCGTGGTTTTTCATTTATTACTAATAATTTACGCGGTAAACGGGCTTCGTGGTAAAAGGCGACACTTACCTCGAGTGGAGTCGAGTTCATTCAGAGATGTCATACCTGTATCTATTACGATATGAGATGTGACATAGGGCGGGACAACAAACCAGAATAAAGATAATGAGACCTCATTTTCATTTTAATTCTGGTTAGTTAGCTGTCTTTATTATGATATACAACGTGACATGTCGTGTCTACAAACTCTACCTGTGTCTAATTTTATAACACCGTATTGGTCTTGGTCTGCTGAGTAGAATAGGCCATTTGCCTCCCTGCCAGGAAGCTCATTAGACGCGAGCGGAGGTAAAATAGGTCAGCACTAATAAGACCACTGATGCTAGAGTGCCGTTCATCAATGGGTCCGGGTAGGGCTCCAATTCCTTACTTATTCTTGCTGCCATAATGACTAGGAGAGTAGGGCAGCTGGTAAATTTACACTACAATTGGCCTTGGCTAACTATAACCTTGGCTAAATAAACAACGCACCTACATCTATGGTGTCTATAGGCCACGGTTTTCTCACAAGGGAGCCCTGTGCTTGTTCACTGACCTCTCAAAAAAATGTAATAAAGTGGTTTCATAAATAATTAGTAAATATTTTTTACCGTATATCTTATGTATACCAGATAATATGTATAGAATTCAGGAACATTTGTACGAATTTCCATAATTAGTGCAAGTTAAACCTAGACTTCAGTTAAGGGTTTGGTCAGCTTCCTGAAAATTAGAGAAGTGTAAGTCGAAGTACGAAATTAAGATTTTCAAGATAGAAGCACAATTTCACATAGCCGACGCTGTTCGGTGTTCAGTATTACATTAAAAAAGCCTATGCTTATGATCAGCGGACTAATATCAATCAATCAATATTATGTGACGTTCTAAGACTTAGATTTTGGACCGGACCATAGTGCCACTGCCTACAATATAGATACGCGCTTGACCTTAGGAAACTCGCAAAAAAAGTAAGTGGCTGAAATAAGTGGGTACATGATTATTTTTTGGGCAGCTCTTAAGAAACGAGCGTCGGTAAATGGATTAATACCAATAAGACTACTGGTGGTAGAGTCATGTTCAGAAATTTGCCCGGGTAAAGATCTGCCGACATAATGATGCTGTATGTTCCGGTAACCGGTAGACTTTCACAACAAACCAAGCACCGCGACCACAGGATAACGACGCATCTTTAGCAACTAAAAAGCTTCTTCACGCCCATATCCCCGAAAGTTGTAGGCGGAGGCACAACTAGTGCACCCATGACTAGCCGAAGACACTAAGTCCCACAGTGTGATAGGTGGCAAGCCTATCGCCAAAAGGGCACATACCCAATCCCGAGCAACATTTTTTTTATTGGAAAATTTGTAAAAACCAAATTTTCTTTTTGTTTCCCGACCTGGGATTCGAACCCGGGACCTCATGTAGTCATGTCCAACACCTGAAACACAAGACCACAGAGGCTGTGCTGTCTATAATATAATAAAAATAGTCTATATAAAAGTATAATACATATGGACTAATAAATGATAGTATAATAGTCTGTCTATCAATGTTAGTAACACAGACAGACAGACAGACAGACAAACATGATGAATCTTTATGGGTTTCGTTTTTTACTACGAGGATACAGATTTTTTATCAAAATAATTATTTAAGAACTATGCGTTATATTGTTTGTTCGCGATAAACTCGAATGGCGGCATCAAGACAAGTTAAGGACGAAGGTTTTTCATAATTTTATTGAATGACGTGTGCATATTCACTAGAACAAGATAGTTTTGGTGACGTTTTGTATTGTTTTATTCAGTCAAAGTGCCCAACGTGAGTATTAATTAATCAATCATTATGGTTTTTCTCGATGCCACCTACTCTCACTTGATGATCTTAGGTAAGTATGCTACAAGTTACCGGCATGATTGATTATGATGACATAAGACTTATGTTGAATAGCCAAAGCCCGATATTGTGAAATCGTTTTATATCTATGGTTATATCTTTGAGTATTAAACCAACGTAATACTCGTAACTTGTAAATTGAACTTGACTAATGGCAGATGCTCACGCTTTTGCCAAAACTTAAAAAGTAACTGTCAAACCCTTGCGTCAATATCAGCTGCTATTCTTTGGTGTCAATTGTCAAATGTCAAGGAGTGAAGAGAGCATAGGAATTAGGAAATCCTGCTAGGTTTTTGATTAAAACTAAATAAATTAGTACAGTAATTATCTGAATCAAATTTAGAAATGTACATATCGGGAAAATATTCAGGCATGTAAAGTTCTATTAAGACAACAGCAAAATAATTGCAATTCTTAAAAATTTTGTTTCTTGCCTAGATGACTGAATTCACTATAAAACTATTGTAAACCAATAATATGCCTTCAAAAATGGCCATATGGACGTGGGTAAGTAATGTTAACTAAATATGTCACTATCAAACGCTCAATTTATGCCAAATCGTTTAATTGACTAATTTCTAGGGTGCTAATTCCCATGGCCAGTTAGGATTGGGTAACACAAGCGAGCAAATTGAAAAGCCCACAAAAATCTCAGCTATACACTGGAGTAATATTCCGAAGATGTCTTGTGGTGGTGGACACTCCTTACTTCTTGATAACGGAGACCTCTATGCATGTGGATGGAACAACAAAAAACAAACCGCTCAAGAAAAAGAAGTTTATGAATTCGAAAGAGTGTGGTCTTTAAGTGGTATAAAATTTACAAATGTAGCATGTGGTTGGGACTTCAGTTGTGGCGTAACAGATGACAATTTCTTATTTGTGTGGGGCTCAAATAGTCATGGACAGTTAGGTTTACCTAAAGATCACTTTTCAGAAGAAGTCAATCCTATTAAGCTGCAGGTAAAGGTGTCTTTTGTGTCCATGGGGCTGAGGCATACTGTAGTAATTAATTCTCAAGGTAATGTCTGGGTTACAGGATGTGGCAGACATGGCCAGCTAGGCTTAGGTAATGGAATATTATCCTCAGATAGATTTCAGAAGGTGTCAAAGATAGAAAATATATCCCTCATAGCCTGTGGCCAAAACCATACCATAGCATGGAGTTCAAAAGAAAATTCATTGTTTGTATGGGGAGATAACAAACATGGCCAACTTCTCTTAAGTTCTGACAAATACAGAAAAATCTATAAGCCTGAAAAAATAGACATTGGAATAAAAAGTGGAGTGAAAAAACTGTTAAGTGGCTGGACCAATGTTCTGTTGTTGTTATCAGATGGTTCACTTTTAACATGGGGAAGAAATAACTATGGACAACTTGGGACAAATACTCCTTTTCAAGGAAATATAGTATATATAAAATTGCCAGGTGAGTTCTTTTAACATAGTTTAAGGCAAGCAGGTAAATTCTTCAATAGTGAGAAACACATCTATGTACACAAATGTTGTTCATTGTACTTTGAAACTTCAATCCTTCAGAAGAAATTCTAACCAAATAAACATGGCCATGTTTAGAATTAGAACATAAGCTATTGAAGTACAACATATTACTGAATTTCCTTTCAAAAAGAATCAGAAAAAATACTTAACACAATCCTACTACTGCTACTGGTACAACTACTGACTAGAAAACTGCTTATTTTATTAGCAGTAGGTAGTATTTTTTTTTCTCTTGACAATTATTTTCACTAATTGAATGTAACTCAATAGTAGGTAAATAATTATATACTTGTATTATGGGTGTTATTCAATAAGAATTTTAACAATATTAATACATGGAAACACTTAAGTACCAGAATAAATTTAATAAACACACCCAGCCCATTCATAGAAATGTAGACAAATAGATTTTGTTCATCACACAGATGTCTGTCTCAACCTCAATGGGAATCAAACCCAAATCTCAGTCGGTGGCATTACACTTGACAATAATCCCTCTTGAAAAGGCAGTCAATATTGTCTTCTTTCACATTATTTTCTGAGAGGATAGTCGGAAATCTTTTGTGAAGTACAAACAGTTATTTCTTTCTATAAATATTACCATTATCAAATCAATCAAACATGATAAGGGTGAAAAGGAATAGGATAAGGGTGATAAATTTCTCTTGCCATTATGCCTTAGTGTAGTATTATTTCAAGTCAGTATCTGTCTGTATGTCAACGTCAAGATCTGATCTGATGAATCATAATCAATAAACAAAAATACACATTTTATTTTCAGATAATAGACATGTGAAAGATGTTGTATTAGGCTCTGAACACACTCTTTGTTTAGCTCATGATAATACTCTCTGGGCATGGGGCTGGAATGAGCATGCAAACACAGGAACTATATCAGAAGATTGCATATTTCATCCTACTTTGGTGCAAATAGAAAGAGAATTAAAGATAAATGGGATATATGCTGGAGGTGCCCATAATTTTATTGTAGGAGAAGAAAGTGAAAATAACAATGAATGAATAATGTTATCACCTGGAGTGTTGAAATGAAGATTTGTTTGGATGCCATTTTAAGTATTTGCTATGGCATGCATGTGCTGGCACTAGTTGAGACAGCAGGTGTGTTAAAAACATCATTGTTAATACATGATTGTTACTTGAGTTATATTGTACTTTTTTTCGCTCCTTAGTCTGGCTGTTATTGTCAAGGCACTAACAATAGCTTCGAGTCACCTATTCTCGTTGTTTGTATCTACATTAAATCAACTCAAGGTCAAGAAGATTTTAGCTGTATTCACAAACCAGACAGGTCAAGTCTCTAAAACTAGTTTGTATGATGAGTAAAGAATTTAGAGGACGCCAGGCCAGTTTATAGTTATTACACTTGAAACTCCATATACTCTACCTACAATGCAAAGAATTTGACATAAAGATTGATTTGTATTGCAAACTAGCCCTACTAACAATAAATGAAATCACAATACTAGCATCATATTTCTATAAATTATGTACCCATATGCAGGGGTGTGGTTGAATTAAGGAAATTTGTGGGGACCACAATACTTCAACATTGAATCTTCCCTGCCTACTTTCAAAAATGTATCTAATTATTCAGGTCCCAGGTGAAATAATATAAAAAAAAAACTGTAATACAAATACTGTAATAGGATCAAATACAGCTGACTGACTTAAATTTATTGTGATTACAAAATAAATACTCAACAGTATGATGCATATCTAATTTTTCAAACAATGATAAATTATTATCTACTATGTTAACCGACATATTTGGTGAAATTAAAAAAAATGTTTAAAACTAACACCTGCCATTTGAGTTGTAAAAACTATGACAAAGAATGTAAAACAAAGAGTTAGAGCATTTATCACATTACACTTTTTCAAACATACAGTACCTACTTCCAGAGTATGAATTGATATGGCAAGTACAGACAGTGTCCCGAATTAATGGTAGTTTAAAAAATGTTGACGCACACATATACCACTTGTATGGTTCATGTGAATAAAGATTATTCTGATTCTAATGAACCGATTCCATTGACTATAAATATAAGACAATAGGGCACTGACTTTACACATGTCTCCAAGAATATTACAATTTTTATACAACTTAATGTACCAATAAAACACGAGGATTTAAATTCTGCAGAACTTACTATTAATGTTAATATATTATGCAATCAAAAATATAAAATGGGTTTGAAACTACCTCTGGCATATTCACAGATCATATTGCAATTTACAATTATACTCTGGAACTCTACTGGAACTGGTTTATAAAATGTCTCTTTTTAACACTAACATTTTTACAAATATAAAAAATCTTAAACAAGCAGCTTGGTTTTCATCGGGTTAAAGTTGCTACCTTTTCCTTTCATTCTTTTGTGTTTTACGCTTTTCTTTTTTTTCTTCTTTCTGTTGCTTTTGTTTCTCCCTGAAAAATCACAAAAAATCGCTTTAGTTTTTGCAACCATTGAAAAGACAATTTTTTTTCTGTTCATTTATAGTCAACTTGCTTTCCTGTTGCCTAATCAGTGCCTGTTATTATCATGTTTATTTCATTAATAAGCCCATCAACTTTGAGTTAACACTTTAATTTCACACCCATGTAGCAGTTTCAAAAACACCATTGATATATTATTATTCTGTCATAAGATGAATATCTTTGTTAATTATGGGTGTCAATGTTATATTTATATTGTGTTCCTTCTTTAGCATTCCAAAAAAGCTATAAACTTTAAAAAAGTGTTATTCTCAATATTCATTTGTAAAATTGGAATATCATGGTTCAAATGTGTATAATATGAAGATGACTTTGGCAATTACTGCTTGTTTCTATCTTTCTATGAAAGTCATTAGATTATAATATGAAGCATGAATTAAAAATTAAAATCTAATTAAAATCTATTCCACTTTGAAGTTTTCTGTTTCCTAAATATTATCAGAAAATAATCCTTAACACCCAAATAGTGTCAACATGATAGTTTTAAGTATATACCTGTCTTCTCTATCTTTTTCTTTTTTGCGCTGTGCATCCAACCGTGCCTGTTCTCTACGTTCACGGGCTGCAGCTGCTACATCTGACGCATTTGTATTTTTTACCAAATCGGAGCTTTCAACAACATCCTCACTTTCTTCATCTTCCTGAAATCATTGTAGATTGCTATTACTTTAATGAACATTATTTTTCCATTTCACCTTCTAAAATAAAAGTAGAGAAATAACTTTATGGCTAATGCCACTAAATGTGAAAAAACAACTTTAACTGGAACAACTCCAAGAAATGAAAAATGTCAAATAAAGAAAAGCTATCAGTTTAACATACTAGACTATTATGTTTATCAAACAGATAATATATTATAAATATTATTATTGTATTTACTCCACTATAATGTGGGAAATAAAACAGTAAAACATTTTGAATATAAGACAATATTTTTTTAATATGATTATCGAAGAAAATAAAGTTATTTTTTTCTTTGCAATCAACAAAATGTAGTTATTAGTATATGAGTCTTAAGAAAGAGTAAATAGGGCAAAATCAGTTGCCAAGTAGCAATTGGTAGCCACCACTACTAAAGACATCAACAAAATAAACACCTTCGGTCTTCAATCACTTCACTTTACATGGATTAGTTGAAAATAATGATATAGTTATGTACTTAAAAATAATAATGATTTAATAGGTGACCTGTCCTTCCTAAAATCTCAATGAGCTAATTAAGCAATTATATTTCAATAAGCTATTGAAATTGATAGGTTTTTAGAAGAATCTACTTTTTTATTACTTATAAGAAAATATTTGTAAATTAAACTATTCTATAACTAAACTATGTTTTATACATACAATTTCTCCTCAAAATCACATTGTTCCAAAATCGTCATTTATGTTACCATATTATTTTAAACTCTGATTTAAACTAAAGTACATTATGTATGGTGAGATAAAACAGAGTGATAATTAACTGTGCCTACCTAAACTTCGCCTTAGGCAGAATTACCGTAATCTCGGTGGAGTCCAAATATCTCAAATATTAAATTGAACTAACCTCCTTGTCCGATAGTTGACTATATTGAGAGAGTATCGCCTCTCGAATTTTTTTCTCTTCGTCTGTATACTCTTTGCGAGTTGTGGTAGCTAAAGACTGAGATTCTAACAGTTTAGTGAGCTGAAGGTCTACATCTGCTGCCGGTTTCGGAACTTCATCTTTTGGTCTACATAGCTCCCATTTTTCTATTATTTCATTGACGTGGACAGTAATATCCTTATCCTTAAAATAGATTACAACTGGTATTACTGTTAAATAATGCAATACCTTACCAAAAATTAAATAACTAACACATTTATTTCACTTACCACAATTTCGGATAATATACCTTCCAATGCATCTTTTTTTTCGTCTAGAGATTCTTCGCTTTCTAATATTCCAGATATGTATGACCCAAAAACCCCTTCATCAGTTTTAAGAGATTTTAATTTATCAATTAGCCACGGCTCAAAATCGCCTACCGCTGCCGCCATATTTGATTTTTGTTCTTTTTTTTTAGTTTTTGGCCTGAGCCTTAGCATCTGCCTTTAGTCAAGTTTGTGTTTAAACAAATCAAATTACCCAATTTTACTATATTTAACAACATCGGATTCAAAATATTTGAAGATAGTCATAACTCATAATATATACATGCTTACTTTTCTAGTTTTATGAATTTTTAGTTAAATTTTTAAAAAATATCACGGGTGAACAGTAACATTATACTTTGTTTTGACTTTAATTATTATTGTCAACGGTTTCCATTTTTTTTACACCAAACAATTACTACAACAATTGCGCATATTCCGAGGAGAACGTTCAATCCGTAGGTATTATGCCAAGACAAATGGTTCGGCCTTATTTATGCAACTAGTTTTATTAAAGCGCTAAAACCAGTGGTAACGTAGGTATGTGTTCGGAGCTGATTATGTATCTCAGTTGCCAACAAAAATGGCAAAGTTTACCTACATCAAATAGCTGTCAAATGACGTTTTATATTTGCTATCTCCAGTGACCACCAAAAATACAATAGAGATCGCAAACACAACTTTTAATGACGTCATTTGATGTACACTTTTCCATTTTGAGTTGGCAACTGAGATACATAATCAGGCCCCAGAAGGGTGTTGATAGAAATTTTTCATAATATGCCTTTATCATATACTTGTCTCTTTAGTACCTATTATTTTTATATGAAACGTCATGCATGCTGTATTCTTTATTCGTGCTTTATTCAGATTTTGTGATGCCAAAATCTCTTTGTCAACCAATTTGTTACATCGTAAATGGTTAATAAAGTTATTATTATATACATCGGCCTCTATAATTATAAGCCTAAGCCGGCCACCATCCGGTAAGGAGCGCCTCTTGGTTTAATACTCAACCACAATACTTAAGTTTTAACCCGGCACGTCCGTGTTATATAATTCTTGTGTTCGTGTGTTTGTCACTGAACTCCTTCTAGACGACTGGATCGATGTTGATGCAACTTTTGTGTGTTCAAGGAAATTCGAAAATTATTTAGATTCAAAATTTGTTGTCCCTGAAAATACTATTTTAATTATTTTTTTATAATAAATAGTTGTTTATTTTGGAAAGTTTCACGTTGGATCCGACAGACTGCGCTACTATCAAAGCATTAATGTCAAGCGATACAAAGATTGCTGGGTCAGCTAGTATATAATATATAAAAATCAATTCTACTTTTCGTTGTAATTATATAACTCAAGAACGGGCTAAATTATTCAAACAAAATATTTAGGCTTTGTTTGAACTATTTAGTAAGTGGTTTATGTGAAGTTTGCATAAAATCGATAGAGTGGTTCTTCATTTATCACATTTTTTGTAACAAATGAATTCAATAAATGGTGCATCGCTTTGTTAATAGGAATTTTCTGTCAATTGAAACTTTTGCAGTTTTTTTTTTCTTTTTTTTGGTCGTGTTATGTCATTCACGCGTTCATATAGGTAAGTACATAGCGAAGCACGTACCTACCTGGGCGCCAGTATTACACACAGGTATTTCATAGATTTTTTTATGAGTCGCCACCTCTTGCTAAAGAGTATTTATATCACAGATCCTTGATCGCCACACACGTTAAAAAATTGCGTACCTATCTACAGACTACAATAGAATGGCAGAAGTGTTACCACAACATCACAGTCTGTTTGACCATATCTGACAACATTTTAGATTGAAATATGCAAACTGAGCCCTAATTTTATAATAAAATTATATATTATAATAGAATGAAATACATTATTTAAAACATGTACAAAATGATATAATTAATTAATATATTTGCCACTTGTGGGTAAATCGGTTAATATATTTGCCATTTGTGGGTAAATACCGTAGGTAAAGGAATTTCGAATGATGTTGTGGTGCTAATGGTTTTCATATCTATGTTCTGTGTCCAATTTGTTGTCATTGCCAATTTTACAATGTCATTTTTGTCAATTGTCACTTCATATGTCATTGTTTTGGCGTGAATCGTGACTTCGCGTCTTCGAATTCCAATTCAATTTATTTTTCAAGTTTTTGTCTTACAACTTAAAAACCTTAATTTTTTATAATGTCGGCTAGATATGACAGAGCTATTACGGTTTTCTCTCCTGATGGTCACTTGCTGCAAGTAGAATATGCTCAAGAAGCTGTCCGAAAAGGTTCTACAGCGGTAAGCAGAACTTTGAACGTTTTAAAATGTTAGCCTATTGAAATAGTACTAGTTGAAATACCAATTATTTAAATTTCAGGTTGGTGTAAGAGGGAAAGATGTTGTTGTTTTGGGCGTCGAAAAGAAATCAGTCGCGAAACTGCAAGAAGAAAGAACTGTAAGAAAAATTTGCCTTTTGGATGACCATGTTGTCATGGCATTTGCCGGCTTGACGGCCGATGCTCGAATTCTGATAAATAGAGCACAAATTGAGTGTCAGTCACATAAGCTGACTGTAGAGGATCCAGTTACTCTAGAATATATCACACGATACATCGCAGGACTCAAACAAAAATACACTCAAAGTAATGGTCGCCGTCCCTTCGGTATATCTTGTCTAATTGGTGGCTTTGACTATGACGGACAACCCCATTTATTCCAAACAGAGCCATCAGGTATATATTTTGAGTGGAAGGCTAATGCCACTGGAAGGTCAGCAAAAACTGTCCGTGAATTTTTAGAAAAGAATTATTCTGCTGAAGAAGTTTCTACAGAAAATAGTGCTGTAAAGGTAATTTCTTTAATTAGTATGTAATAAATGAAAAAAAATAAGAACTTGTTTTGAGTTTTCTAAGCTTCAGTATTACTAGTATTAAAGGACTATATTATATAGGTTTAATTAGGGTAGGTCTTAAGATATAAGGACATTTGATTTTCTTTTAAATAAATATAAATATTTGCTTTTCTTTAAAAAGAAAAATTGTACTTGTATTTATTTATGTAAATATGTGTAATTATTAACTAAGACTGGCAGACATGAAAATGGCATAATTTTATTACCCACTCAGTCCATTAGTCAATATGTGTAATTTTTTTAAATGTATTTAGATACATCAGTCAAAAAATTTGAATCACATTAAAATCTAAGTAGATAGGCAAAATTTCAAGCATTAGTTTGGATAGACCTAGTAAAATAAGAAGAGATACCAAAACAAGTGCAAGTTAATTCCCAATTTTTAGTTAAATTTCTTTTTTCCCTTTTTTTATGATATTGGAATGCAAATAAGCAGACAGATTTCCTGATTATAAGAAATTCATGCCATCTAGAGTCACCAAAGTGGGAATGGTGCGTTGCCAACCATAGACCAGGATGTTAGGCCTCGAGCAAAAGTAAGTTTATCGGCTACCTTACCCTCCGAACCGAAATACGTCAACAGCAAGCACTAACATAATGGTGGCAGGGATAGATAAGGCTGTGGTACCAAACTGGGCAAGTCACTGCAAGACCCTACCACCCTAGTATTTCTATTAAAAACAAATGATAAATATTTTAACATTTCAGCTTGCAATTCGGGCTCTCCTTGAAGTGGTACAGTCAGGCCAGAAAAACCTAGAAATTGCAGTGATGAGACGTAACCAACCAATGCAAATGCTTGACTTGGACACAATTAATTCATATGTCTCATTAATAGAAAAAGAAAAGGAAGAGGAGGCTGAAAAGAAGAAACAAAAGAAATAGATCAGCATTTATTTTAAAAAATAAATTTCATATTCAGTTTGGGTTAATTAATCACTGTATTATTAAATCTTTTTATAATAAACCTCATTTTTTGTTTGATTAGTCCATATCACCATTTGCTTGTCTTTAAATGAATGGTCTGTTTTTTTGTTTAGATTCTTTAAAATAATTTTGCTATTAGGATTGAAATAATGTGCAACTAAATTCCGGTCACATTTAAAAGTATTTTCACACCTATATACCCGAAGAAATAGGCAGAGGTACATCCAGGGCAGATATTTGAAAAGATAGGATAACAGATATTAAAACACTAACTCTACCTACCTGATTTCAACAGTGTATTCTAAATAGGGATTAAAAGAGCTGCATGCATGCTGCTGAATGGATATGTCAAATCTACAATCTACACAAGTTACTCGAGTAAACAGGCTGGGAAAAACAAAAGAAATCCTGAGTCACAGTATGTCATTGTACCCTTGTTACAGGCTTGTTTCATTCATTTAAAAGTATATATTTTTAAATATCTGCACACCCATATCCTCTAAACTGGAGGTAGAAGCACCAATAATTAGTAGGTTCTTTTTCAGTTGCAAAATAATAGTGATAAATCTAGTGCTAACCTTGCACTTATCTAATCTCAGGCAATGCTGGCCTGTCTCCCCACTGTTTTTGTTAGAAAATTAAATAAACTTGAGTTGTTTGGGAATCAAATCCATGACATGTATATAATGCCACACTGACCCACTAGACCACTGGGAAGACAATTTTATTAATTTAATTTTAATATCCATGTAGCAAAGAAAAAATGCTAACAATGGTACATACCTATTTCGCACTGCCACAATATTCACTTAAAGTCTTCCAAAAATAAAAGTTTTTAATTTGACAATGACTGAACTACCTACCTTTGTTGATCCTATATTTGTAAGAAAGCAGTCGATTTCTGTTTAGTAGGAGCCGCCTGTTTAAATTTTGATCTGTTGAATGGTTTATTTAAATATTTTTATTTTTTAGATGACAGTGTTAGAATTGATATCACATTTCATTGTAGTTTATTACATACCTATCTACAAACTTCTGTTATTGAATGAGGTTTAACAATCTTTAAATTACATTTCATTGTGATTGGCAGTTTTAATACAATGGAGATAAAAAAAAATGCACACATATATTATGTACTTACGTAGGAAACACGTAACTATTCAGTAATGTGTGTTTATGTGCATGGTTGCATCCACAAGTATTTAATAAACTAAAAAAGCCCTAATTTCTAGCAAGATATGAAACAGTAACTTATTAACAGAATTATACAAAATATAAATTAAACATTTTTTTTAATATAACTTGAACAAGTCACATAAACTGAATGATGAATCTAATCCCAAAGTAAGCAAATTATATGCTTGTTTATATTTACTCTATTATTTTTTGGGTTAACAAGTTAATTACATCAATTTTAATGTTTTGCAAGAACCCCTCCGCGGGTGTAGGCCTCCTCCAAAGAACTCCAATTATCTCTTTTTTCAGCCGTTTTCATCCAGTCCGGGCCAGCTATTTTCTTAATGTCGTCGTCCTATTTTGTAACCGGACTTCCTATGCTGTGTTTTCCTCTTGGCCCTTTCCACTTTGTTACTAGCTTTGTCCAACAATCATCTGTTGGTCGTGCTACGTGTCCCGCCCATGTTCATTTCATTTTTTTTTAAAAGTAGTGCGTCAGTGGCCTGTGATAGTTTTCTTATTTTCGAGTGTCTAATTATTTAAAATACAAGTGTCTTATTATTTAAAGTACAGCCACAAGTATTTAACATCAAACAATTGGACAAAATACTACCAAATTCTTTTATCAGTTCTTGCAGTTGAGCAAAAACATAATTAAAAAATATCATAAGTTTAAACATACAGTTTTGTGTATAAAGGCAAACTTGTTAAAAAGCATGGGTAAGTAATAATAATAACAGCTGAAATTTATAATTCATATCTTTAATCAACATAATAAATAACTTAAAAATAAAGTGTACTTTATAACTAGATATAAACAGATCCATCAGCAGGTCCTAGATGATGAATCCCTATAAGAAGAGCATCTACTAGCGTCCAAACTCCAAGTCCCCCGAAACTGAAGAGTTTTCCAATCCCCTCTTGCCAGTGTCCCAGATAGAACCTGTCAGCTCCAAATCCACCTAACGTCAAGGCTAATACAAGAGCTGTGCCCCATCTTGTTCCCGATGTCCAAGAACATCGGATTTTTTTAAGAAATCTTCTTTTGCCTAAACAAATAACGTCGTCTGAGACCGTACAATTTGTTCTGTAAACAAATAAGAATAAGATTTTTAATTAATTTTATTTCCTGAAATACCATTAAAAGTGAAGCTTTTGGAAACTACGCTCGGCAAAAATATCAAGATCTTACGGAAATCGTTAATAAAAACCGTGTTGATCCCGGTCTTCTATGTAGAATAGACCATCTGCCTCAAGCTGTCAAGCTGCTGGTAAGAGACGAGCATAGGGTAAATAGGTAATTTCCAACATAACCACTGTAGTAGTCGAGTTTTTATTTGTATCCAATAGATCAGCGATTAAGCACACGGCTCTTCTGATGGTAGAGATAACCGTGGCCAATAGACACCATAGATGTTACAGGTTTGTCGTTATCCTGCGGTCGGAAATTCAGGCTTATTGTGCAAGTCTGCCGGATATTCTGGATATTCTACCCTCTGGAACGTGACAGTCGCTATGGCGGCAGGAATGTGTAAGGTTCACAGTGTTCTTGTTGGTACTAACTTATATTTTAACCAGAGCTCGTCTCTCACGAGCTGCCTAGCAGATAGACACATGGTCTACTCAGTAAACCCGGACCAACACGGGATAAACAGGGGGGGGGATGCAGCAACTTGCCAGGGTAGGGATACACCGCCTTACCTATTTCTGTCGCTATCATGACAATGTGACATTTCTAGTTCGAAGATCCTACCCTACATGGAAGACTTGCATTGCACAATAGGCTGCTTGCATTTGAATCTAACGCCCCAACCCCAGGATAGCGAGCTATAATAGCTATGGTGTCTATAGTCCTGGCGAACGGGATTTAAGGCTTGTCTACACTGTCATGTTACGTCTTCCGCGTCGTTACCGTTATGCGCGGTACGTAGCTGCGCCATACTAATATGTCGCTGCAGTTTTTCATCGATTAAATCTGTTGATTGATTATTAATATTGGCCGTTAATTCCATTCTGTGACTACGGTTTCGAGTAAAAACTTTTTTTATCGCGTTCATACAATTTATGAGAACAACTTATATTTACAACGTGTAAATAAACCTGGTAGAACTCTTAAGAATCTACGACATTATTTGGTATTTGCTCGAGAGCATTATTCAGTAGTTGAAATTAACATGCGATACGTTTCTCGCTTTGTTGTTGAAGGGCTATAACGTTGCTACCCTCAGAAGCGAACTTTATCGGATTGGAGGAATCCGTTAGTGTGTAACGGGGTTAGCACGTTTTAACGCGGCTTCAATGCGCACAATTTTTATGCAAAGGGTGTTTAAGCTGTGTAATACAGAATTTTTATTCCCACCACTTTCTTTTAAAGCAAAAGCATTATTGTACTACCTCATTATTAATAAAGTACAACAGAAGTACACATACATGACAGTAAGCTACCAATTATCAGTAATTGTGCATCCTTATTCTACTGTTTATTGAAATTTAAATATTTTCTAAACATAGAAAATTTTTGTAAAAAAATGTCTACACGATGGAGAATACTGACAAGGAATGAATATAGTTTATTAAGCAACAAAAACAAACTGATGAATAATAAATGATTAATTTATGCATATCAATATTACAAATACGGATGTCAGTTCATACTCTTTCACGGTTAAACTGTTGAATAAATTGTAAATAAATTTTATATGTATATAGCTAAGACCCGGGTTCAAACATAGACTATTTTCTTGGAACCCCCCATACCTAAGACTATAACAGTGGATGAAAGTTTGTATGAAAAACATTTTTCTAAGCTGAAGAGTCACGGGGGAACAGCTAGTTAAAAATAAAGATATACTTACAAATAGTATTTGGTTGGGGAAGCTAAAGAATTACAGCTTGCTTTTTGATCACATCTGTGTTCCCATTTTTCTGTTTGATAACAAAACCGGCACATAGCTGTTCTGTTAAAGGTCCTAGAGCCCTGAAAGACAAACAAAAAAATGCTTAAAACTTTCTCACATTCTTAAGCATATGTATATAAATTACATGTTAATTATTGATAATACATGGTAGGGGAGACCAAGGTGAGTTGTGACAGGGAAAAGTTGTGACAACGTCAATTTTTGGGAATCTATAAACCGTTTGTAAATTCACAATAGTGCATGTTTACTAGCTTGAGACTTGAACTGATAAACATACACTGTGGAGAGCTCAATATCCGTTAATAGGTTCCAAAAAATCAACAATGTTACAATTCTCTTCTATCAGAACTCACCTCGGTCTCCCCTATACCTATTTTCATATGTCACATGTTTTTTATATAGTGACTAGCTGACCCAGCAGATGTTGTTCTGCTATTATTTTTAATGTGATTTTAGTAAAACAATTTGGGGTGAGTCACCCTCATCACTAAGGGGTATGAAAAATAGATGTTGGCTAATTCTCAGACCTACTCAATATGCTCATAAAATTTCATAAGAATGGGTCTAGCCGTTTCGGAGGAGTTCAATCAGGCACACCGTGATACCAGAATTATATATATTAGATAGATATAATATACCAGTTATCACAACAAAAATATAGGAAGTCATCAGGATAAGGCAAAATAGGTTGGCAAGGAATAACATTAACATGTTAATGGACTCAACATGAACAAACAGTATAAAATAAAGAAAAGGAAGGATGATTAGAAAACCGATCCCTTGCCTGAATGTGAGAATAACCTGAAGTGCCACTATTTAAAAGCATTAATAACTTAAACATGCTATTTTTAATCATAAATTAAAGAAAATCACAAAATAAATCTCAGTTTAATTAAAAAAATATCTATTTATAGTACTGTAGCAATTTTGATGTCAACTTAAAATCTAGGCAATATTTTAACCAATTTCGTAAGTGGAGATAACTATAGTAAAAAAAGATGTTTTCAATCTGAACATGTATGTCATAGCCACTTGCTAGTAATTTCTGTATTGTGTGAATTTGAAGCTGTCTGCAGAAATAATTTCTATTAAAGTTTGTTGTATATTCAAATGTCTACATCAAACATAGTTTTATTATATAAGTACCTGGTCAAGTTACACAAATTGAATCTAACCCCAAAGTAAGCAAATTATATGCTTGTGCTTTGGGCGTTAGTCAACAATTCTAAAACATAGAAATATTTGAATACATTCTAGAATTAAAATGTATAAATGTTCATCACACCAATGCCTGCCCCCTTGGCAAATCGAACCTGAGCCTTGTGGTTGATCAATATAGTTAGGCATTTACGCTAGCCATTCAACCAACGAGGCAGTCATAAATAGTCCACCTCATAGTCAAAATGATCATCATTAAATTAGTATACAATGTAACTTATATAATAAATTATAATTTTCTGCACTCTTTTATGAATGTTGATTATGTATCAAATATCAAATTATGGGCATTACAGTCATAAGAATAAGATACAAGAAATTATCTATAAAGATACACTCACATTGCACAAAATTTTAGGTTTAGCAGCACATGTATAATTGTAATCTCCTCCATAGACACAATCTATACTCCTGTCACAGCTTATGCAAGGGTAATTTAACTGGGAGCAGTCTGACACATTATCTGGTTCAATGGGGCAACTCTTCAAGTAATCTTCATTACCATTAAAATTAACGATTTTGTTACTTGTGTCTTCTTTCATTTTACTTTGCTTATTTTGAATATCCATATCATTGTTAGCTGTAAAAATATTATGCAATGTTTTTATTACACATTCACATAAAGAACAAGTATTCTTTGAAATTAACCTTCAAGAAAACAGTATATTTTTTCTTAAACATCAGCAAATCATCAGGCCCTTGGTGGTGCAGATGTCTGTATGCAGTGATGATCACTTACCACAAGGAGACCCATTAACCTTTGCCTCCTCTCTATGAAAAACTATGACACCTTTATCCTCTTTTTACTTTTAATTAGATACTGATAGTGAGGAGTACAGATTTTACTTACATATTTCTCAAAGCAGAAGTCTACATATAATAAACAAGAATGAGTATTTATGTTATGAGAAATAAACAAATAACAAGCACTATGCTCTCCAGATGGTAAGAGACAAACATTGCCTAGACACATTAGATGTCAGGTGACTAGGCAAGTTTCTGCACAGCATTCTGCCTTCAGTGGTCTAATTGGTACTAATCCATTTAATATGGTCTATCACTCACAGTTCACCAGTACCAACACGTGGGATGGCATGATGATGTGAAATGTAAAAAAAATAATTAAATAACCACTGCTAAACTACACTTCGGTGAAATGCTAGCTATTGGTTGTCAAGAATAACTAACCAATTTACAACTATACGTATAACCGCATACTTAGTGCAATTTGTGCAGCCTCTACAGAGACTAGCAAATAATTACTTGTATTTTGATAACACACAACCATTGCTAGCTATATATTTGTATTAATCTGAGGCTATAGCCAAATGTCATCCAGATGCAACGAGTAATTGTGTTAACATAATAGTTATTTCCCGCGAATTTAGTTAATACTTCCTACCACTAACCAGTTTTATTCTAATAGTCAAATAGCCATAAATGAAGCTGTGAAGATCGTTATTCAACCATAAATAGCCAGCTGGTTAGAGTATTGTAATTTTCGTTAGTTATTCATGACTAATGATCAAATCCCTTCACTCTCGAAGATCGTCTATATTATTGCAAACATTTAGAAGCATAAAACGGCCAAAGGTTTACCGATGTATATGTAAATAACACTCACCTAAATCCGTAACATGAATCGTATTGAATATCACTAATAAAATTAAAATAATAGAATCTCTAGCAGATATTCTTAGGGGAATGTTTCTACACATTTTGACTTTAGTTGAATCCTACATTCTTTACAATTACAGAACCACAGTACAAAACATATTTTATTTTTACTAATTGTTTAGATATGATATGTACGTCAAAAAAATTGTAAGCAAAATTGTAAGCTTTTGACAATTCGCAATTCGCAGACACTGGGCGTGTTCGGCCGAATTAAGTACTTACTAAACTTAGTAATCCAGTAAGCATAAAAAATTTAACGTCTTACAAGCTGACTGTAGCGCTTTTCGGCGAGGACAGACTTACTGTCATATCCCATACATAAACAATAAGCAAAATGGCGTCGTATATTAAGCCATACTTACTGCCTTAGCACTTATTTTGTGTCCCGGCCGAAAATTTTGTAAGCATAGTGAGTGACTTACAAAATTTTGTAAGTACTTACTTCGGCCGAACACGCCCACTGTTAAATATATTTTTTTAAGTTAATTTGTCCCTTTCTGGGGCCGGCTAAGACCTTTAGGCCATGCTGCCACGTCTTCCGTATTAATTATTTCATCATTAGTTACATGTCTCACGTTAAATATTCTTAAACAGTCATTAGTCACTATTTACAAAATCACGTCAGGCTCTTGAGTAAAGCGGCGGTCACTTTACAAAAGCTCACTTTGGGAGATTTGGCGGCAGCGAGGAAATTCACGATACACTAATTTCTTTATGATTATTATATTTGTGCACGTTCACTGAACAAAACTAAATTAATTCCCACCTTAATTAACTAATTTCACTCAATATAAACACGAAAATCAATAATTATAAAAAAATACGACCATCTTCAATCACGATGGCGCCAAAAAACCATAGTTTTTTTCAAGTTAATTTGCCCCTTTTTGGGGCCGGCTAAGACCTTTAGGCCATGCTGCCACGTCCTCCGTATTAATTATTTCATCATTAGTTACATGTCTCACGTTAAATATTCTTAAACAGTCATTAGTCACTATTTACAAAATCACGTCAGGCTCTTGAGTAAAGCGGTGGTCACTTTACACAAGCTCACTTTGGGAGATTTTGCGGCAGCGAGGAAATTCACGATACACTAATTTCTTTATGATTATTTCATTTATGCACGTTCACTGAAGAAAACTAAACTAATTCCCACCTAAATTTACTAATTCTACTCAATATAAACACGAAATTCAATAATTATGAAAAAATAGGACTATCTTTATTTACGATGGCACCAAAACTCTTTTATTTATTGATACTCCGACTTCACACGGCTATAAAATATACACATTAACTTTCCTCTTCAATCACTTTATCTACTATAAAACCGCATCAAAATCCGATGCGTAGTTTTAAAGATATATGCGTACAAAGAGACAGAGGAAGCGACTTTGTTTTATACTATGTAGTGATTTAAAAAAATGATTTGTCCCTTTCAGTGACCGCTTAGACATTTAGATCATCCTGCCACGTCTTCCACAGTAAATTTAATTCTTGTCAGGTACATATTTCCAATTCACTTCAGTTTATTTAAATATAATATGCAGCATTAATGTCAGCTAACCAACCGCTATTCAAGCTATTCAATATTCTTAGTGATGATCACTGGGTAAAGTGTGCATCAAATAGTTGTCAAATGACGTGTAGTATGTAGGAGAGAGTATTTGCTATCTCCGTTGTACTTCTGTTGAACACAGAAAATAGTAAACATAAAGTGTTTTATGTTTTCTATCTCCTGTAACCAACAACGGAGTCAGCAAAGACAAAACACGTCATTTGACAGCAATTTAATGAATACCCGAGCAAGTTGCTGCACAGCAATCTTCCACCAAAAAAGAACACCGAATATAATTAAGACCGGTAGAAATACAAAAAACTACTATAATTGTTGTCTCCCATTATTAATAAGGTAGTCAAGATAGATAAAAATGTATGCATTTTGTTAAGTATAACTCTAAAAAGTTTATTCGTAGTAAACAAGACCATATTCAACATAATAAGCAAAGACTGACGCGCAGCGGTAAGAAAGAATGAGCACTTTCTGATGTTTCACCACTAAAAGATGCACAATTCACACGGACGGAATACAAATATTTTTGTATTAATGTGCGTGGCAGTTTACTTTGTATTTAAACTTACGCAATCAGATTTGAACCGTGGTTCTTATCTCATTTACCATTTTTTCAGTGGTGAAGTCATGTTGAAGTCCTTAATTGAGCAGTGAGCTTTTTTTTGTTTTCCTTCATTGGAAGGCAAATTGAAAAAAAAAATGCAGACGGTAATTATAGGTCTCAAGCAAAACAAGTTTACCGGCTACCTTATCCTCCTAACCGGAATACATCAACAGCAGGCACTGACATAATGGCGGCAGGAAATAGATAAGGTGGTGGTACCAATCCAGGCTAATCGCCGCGAATAGTAGCCCGCCACCTAGTAGTAGTCTCGCCTGCTTGCTTAGATTTGAAAAAAATCACCACTTCCGTATTACCTATCTAGGGCTAATCCATATTAGTCCATATTAGGTTCATACCTAGGGCCTTAAGGACGTAGGGAACCTACAAACCTAGGTCTGTAGGTTCATCAGACAAAGGGATATTTCCCTATCGTGTCACAGACGCCCATGGTAGACGGTTCTTAACTTTTTAGGTTAAGAAAAAAATATGTGAAAAATAAGATCTACGAACTATTTCGCAAATTTGCTTCGAAATTTGAAATGTAGTTGTATTACGAGTACTTTATTAACGTTGTTCCGACTGCTATTTTGACATTTACCTGTGATTTTTGAATTAAAATAATGTATTCATAGCATAAATAAATTTATTGGAATTATAAAGTTATCGAAACACAAACAATATATTAAATTAGTTAATCTTAATTCATACTTGATTATTATCTAGTTATAGTGCAAAAATGTCAATTTTAACTAGTCCATTTATTTGCTAATGTTAAAAATACATTTTCCCGAATCATTATTAGGCTTATTTGTACTATCGTCAGTGTCTTTTGAGGCTTCTGTAATTGTGGACAAATTAGGCACAGCTAAAATAACAGGGAAAATTTGATTTAAATTAGCGCCATAACAAACGTTTTCTTTTGTTGTGTTATGATTTATGTCAAAATAAGCAGTATTAGAATTTTCTTCGTCAGAGAGGAGATACCATTTTGAACTTGATACCCTGCTGGGGATGTCTACAGATAAGTCCTCTGTCATAAGGCTATTTGCCGAAGACATACTTGTCACAGGTGTATGGAAAACTGTCTGAGTTGGAGTTGCAAACTCTATTTCCGTCTGCTTCTTTTCTGTAAGAATTTATGTGATATATTAGTGTTTTGAATAAAAGCCAATTAAAATAGGCAACAAAAAATAAGTATCTTAACGCCC
Organism: Calephelis nemesis; assembly: GCA_002245505.1. NCBI lineage: Eukaryota > Metazoa > Arthropoda > Insecta > Lepidoptera > Riodinidae > Calephelis > Calephelis nemesis. The sequence goes on along the minus strand of NJDD01002014.1, from coordinate 9,241 downwards.
ATATCCCCGAAGAGGTAGTCAGAGGCACAACCAGGACACCCATGACTAGCTGAAGACACCAACTCCCACAAGGTGGTAGGTGGCAACCCAACCGGGCACATATCTAATCCCGAGCAACATTTCTTTGTTAGAAAATTGTAAAAATAGGCAACAAAATATGCGAAATTTAGTATGTTCAGTTGCAGCATTTAATGTCAATTTGCAGTCAAAGTTTAGCATGTGATTACCATGATCTAGGGTTACTTTTGAATCTCGACTTCATGCTAATTGGAAATTGGAATCGGATTTTCATTTTACGTTTAGGTACTCTTGAACACAACACTAGCGAATTATTCACATTTAGTTTAAAAAAATCAACGAATCCGATGAAATCTATTTCTTGTTCATTATTAACGAAATGTTAAAAATTTGCTAATGTTGTATCCAAAAAATGTCTATATCCGATCCCAATTTCCAATTAGCATGAAGTCGAGAGTCAAGAGTAACCTAAGCCAAGCTAATTAATAAAAGGAACTTCCAGAAGATTTTCTCAAAAATTAGTTAAATACAAATTCTATTAAAGACGTTTCTAAGAAGTTTCTCTCAGTTGTTACTACTACCCAAGGAATGTTGTTCTTCCTTTTACCGACACACCCAAACAACATTAAAGTTATCTAAGCTTTTTTCTCATTTTTATTATGGTATGGTTGTATTGGTAATGGTGCGTTGCCAACCTGAGGCCGGGATGTTAGGCCTCGAGCAACAGTAAGTTTACGGGCTACTACTTTACCCTCCGAACCGGAACACGTCATGACGTTATGGAATAGTTAAGGCGCTGGTACTAATCCGAGTGATTCGCTGCGAAACTCTACCACCCTGTAAATAGTATAGAAGTATTTTGCTAATTGGGCGATATCGGCGATTATGATTGATGGATTATCAGATAAAACATTTGATTCCTGTTTACATCTAACATTTCCATGAAAAAAAAAATTCCATGAAAAAAATAAAGGTGAAGGAAAAGTAAAAATTAAGTAGCCTAATATTTGTTAAACTTTTAAATAAGCTAAAAATTTGGTCTTACCTATTTGAAATTGGTCTTCATCTTTAGCTTTAGTTGCGTACGTTTTCAGCTTGTTGGAAAGCGCAGTAATAATTTCTTTCTCGCTTTCTTGAAGATCAGACTCAGAAGTTAATGATATAACTGTTTCGTGTGATTCTTCAAGAATTTCAACACTACTATCTCCAATACAGTCATTCGCGTGTAAGCATGTCTCTGAATGGTTATGTATTAGGTCTACGCTGTCATCTAATTCTAAAAGCAGACCTGGTCTAGAATTATCACCAATATCCAATGGAACTAAATTACTTTCACTACTACTAAAAATGCTTTTGGTACTTGGTTTTTTATTAGTTATGCTTTTACGTTGACCTATTTTAACTTTTATTACATCTTTTTTCCGACGTTTTCCTTGTTTATTTGTTTCGGGAGTGTTATCTTCTAAATTTGTGGAAAAATCAGTAATCTGTATTACAGGTGGACATGACTTACGACCATGAGCACAAGTTTCCATATGCTCCTCTTCAATAGCATCTTCATTGATAGTGAATTTCTGGTTTTTTGAAGTTTGAGCGCGTCGCGGCGTTGAACTGCGCCTTCTTGTTTTTGTTTTATTTTCTACTTTTTCTTTCGTTTGTTTATCCTTATTTCGTTTTTTGTTACTATCCAAATAAATATTTTCTAATTTATCATTTAGAGTGTCGGTCAGCATTGGACTGTCGATATTTACTACACCTAATTTGTTAACTAGCGACTCTGTTACTGGTGTGAGAGCATTTTGATTATTTAAATTGTAGTGATACTCTTGTCCAAATTGAAGACCTTCTTCAATACCACAGTCTTGTTCCATTAGAGGTCCAGGTGCATTTATTTCAGGAGATAAGAATTCATTTAGCGTAATTGCATTTGGAGTATGATTAATATCCATGTTTTCATCATCAAGAAATTCCTCTAAACTGCTAAGCATACTTTTGCTTACTGAAATATTTTCGACTATTGATAGCACAGGTGATGTAGGCAATGAAGAGTTGCTTACACTATCATTATCCACATTATTTTTCTCTTTTGCGTCTCCTAAGTCTTCTACGTCTTCTCTATTTTCACCAAGAGGGCTGCATTCTGAAATTTTTTCTAAATGATTTGACGAACTTCGGTTTTGTCGCATTAGCAACTGATATGATTCTGATTTGTAGATTTGTGAACTCAATGTTGAATTTTCAAAAGTGATTGACTGTTGGAGATCATGAAATGAATTACTGCTTTGGCTCAAATCTTCGGTTATATTTAACATAGAGTTAGAATTCGATTTGACCGGAGTTTTACTATTTTTGTCGTTAGGGAATACAAGAGACAATATTTTTTTACTTCTGTCACTTATTGCACTATTTGAGTCTACGAGTGCTTGCACGTTATAAGAGTTCGACATCTCAGTTGATTTTCTTGACCTGGTCGTGCTGTTAAGGAAAAATACAGTTAAGCAGAAGCCCGCTTATTTGCATAAAAAGCGCATACGTTACATAACATAATAATAACAGTGAGCTTGATTAGTAACGGCTGAGGATCCAAGCCTGATGTTGACGCTCGCGGCCGACTAGATGATGGCCGCAGACATCATCATCATCAAGTTTACAGAGACCGTACGTGTCTTACGTATATTACGTAAATCACAGAAAGGCGGCCAAGGCGAACCTCACAGACAATCCCAACACAGAAACACACACACACACACTTACACACACACACACACACACACACACACACACACACACACGCGCGCGCGCGCGCGCTGGTCTAATTCTTAGTCAAATTTTATACATTTATCAAATTATTTGATGGCAAACAGCTTTGTTTGACGCAAGAAACTACATGATGTCGTATTTTCAAGGGAATAATAATGTTTTATGGATAAGTTTTATAACATTGTTTTTCCATGTGGTATGGTACCAACAAGTACATGGCTCCGATAGTAAGACATAACCGTAGGCTACAGACACAATTGATGTCAAAGGCGCTTTGCTGACTTGTGGCCGAGATGTGAGGCCAATTGTGCAAGTCTTACGTCTAATTTTTCAAGCTATCAATTGATGAAAACTTCCCAGTTTTCAGAACGAAGCACTTAGTCACACAACCAAAGGCTGTGCCCAAAAAGCACCTATACCTATACAAATAATGCTGAGCTTGAGCACAAAGTTCAGTAAAGTTTTAAAAACATTTAGGTTTACCATAAGCCAAAAAGAGTTTATTAGATCTATGTCATAACATACTTTTACTGTAATGCAGCTAAGAGCTATCTCAAGGACGTCATCTTTCACGCAAAAAAGTCCGAATCAAAATTGGTCCATTCGTTTAGGAGTTATGATGTTAACATCACACACACTCTCGCACACATACACACTCACACAAGCACGCAAAAAAGAAAGAACCAAGCAATAAATAAAAAGTTGCAAAATGTAAGGTTTAAAAAAGCTCTAGCTAAAAAAAATGCATAAAAATAATGGAAGCAGGCATAAAATACTGAATAAATAACATATTAAATTGGGATCTTTGTAACATAAAAATATTTATATTAAAAGTACACAAACTTCTAAAATTTAAATATGAAAGATAAATAAGCTTCAACAAAAAAATGTCCTTTTCACAAACGAACACACACACACAGCTTGTGTGGGCAACTAAATTTTTAAATCCAATAAGATTTGATACAAATTGGGATTTTATATATAAGAAATGACTATCCACAAAACTAATACTAATAAGTATAAAAATGAAAGGTATTTAAGTAATAAACTCTACTAATAGTATTTAAAGGTTCATTACATAAATGTCTATTAACATGGGTGCTAGGTACCTTCCACGATTAAATCGATTGTATTTTAGCCGATGTCAGTGTCACGAGCCTCCGTTCCGGCGAATTTGTTAAAAAAGCGCAATCCTACTAATATTACAAATGCGAAAGTTTGTATGTTTTTGACTCTTTCAAGCAAAATCTGTTGAACCGATTTTCATGAAACTTGGCACACACATAGAGGGTAACTTAGATTAACAGCTACGCCGCGGACAACAGCTGGTGAATCATAAATGTGAAAATAACTAGGCAACTCTACAAGGATAGTGACACTTGGGACTCGATACTCTCTGCCTACCTTGCCAAGAACTTGGCGTAAAGATATGTGTGTACGTATAAATGTATGTCTATTACAATTGATAGATTCATATGATTGCCTAGTCAGAGTTGCTCAGTCAGTCAAACAGTGGCATTATTAATGTATAATTATAAGTATATTGTAGACTAAGATTAAATAATACACAATTTATAGTTTAAAAGTTTATTAATCCTGCTCCCATTAATTTCAATGTAATCTTAAAAATATTATCGTACTGACTAAGTATAAAATTACAAAGTGTAAAACAATAGAGCTCTTAAAAGTAATCTAGTAAAATGCAGAGAATTTTATGAACAGTTCTCATGTATTGCAAAATCTTATTTCTTTAAGTATTAGAAGAATAAAGTAACACAATTAATCTTATGTAACATATAAACCAGTATAATCTAAAGCCATTTTTTTATTATATATGTTCGCTATGAATAAAATGAATGAATAATATGAATTCAATAGCATAACATTAACAAAAACCGTTAATACTAAATAAATATAAAACATGCGCTTAAAAAAGTCTGTTAATTAGAATTATTCTGTTACGTTTGTATGCTAAATAATAGAAGATATTTAAGTTCGTACTCTAGAAACTATACCAACTAAGTATACTAGAACCACAAAAACAAATTTGAGTGATTTAAAGGCTGAAAACACTTAAATAGTGAATATAAACTGGCAAACTGGACTATAACGGTTCTTTATTCACTGTGTAGTGCAGGCACAGTCACATTTGTAGAAGTGAAGAAGAGGGAGAAGACTGAGGGAGGTAAGTACATCTAGCATTGAAGAGAAAAGAGATCATTGTTTTCTACTAAAAATTGCGCTTAGAATGTACTTAGTTGAGAAAGCACAAAGACAAGTTGAAAATATATTTTATAGTGAACTAGCGGCCCGCCCCGGCTTCGCATGGTTAAGAAAAATACATATAAATCTACCTCTTCAATTAGTTTATTTATTAATAAAAACTGCACTAAGATCGGTTGCGTAGTTTTAAAGATTTAAGCATACAAAGCGACATAAGGACAGAGGGAGCAACTTTGTTTTATACTATGTAGTGATGTGAATTTATAGTCAAGATGTATTTAGAAACCGTTGGCCCCTAATTTATTGTAAAAAAAACCCTTAAACATTCTTGAACAGCTAAAATATACTGATTTATATGCGTTTGGTATTATTAAACAGTATATGGTTTATGTATGTATAAATAAATCTATGATAAAATATTATGTGTTAAAAAATATTTTTGTATAAACAAAATTTGATTTTAATTTTATGTTCTTAAAAGAAATAAGTCCAGACATTTCTAATTAAGAATGGAAAGGCAATGTACTACCACTATTTTAAAAAATTATAAAATAGATTTGATCACGGAAAGCTCTTTATTTAATAAATTTTTTTTAGAATCAGTCAAAAAATCATAAATAAATACTAGCTGACCCAGCAAACTTCGTATCGCTTGACATTAATGCTTCGATAGTAGCGCAGTCTGTCGGATACAATGTGAAACATTCCAAAATCAACATCTACTTTTTATTAAAAAAATAATTAAAAACCATTTTCCAGGAGACCAAATTGTGAATCTAAACCATTCTCAAATTCCCTAGAACACATACAAAAAGTTTCATCGACATCGGTCCAGTTGTCTAGAAGGAGTTCAGTGACATACACACTCACAGAAGAATTATATATATAAAGATGAAAGAATAGACATCGATTAAGCCTATAAAAAAATAAGAAAAGGTGAATAGAAGAAAGAAACATAATATCATCATCAGCATACAAAATGAAGTGAGAGAATTGGTGGAAAGCATGACTGACAAGTGTAACGTATTTTTCAAATCGTAGCTTATAAATGCTTTAATTATTTGTAATAAATAAATTTGGGTCCCACTAATCTAGAGATTAGTGGCGCCCAAATTATAATCTAGCCTTGTGATTCTAGAATGGGACTTAAATTCAAAATAAATTGGTATTTTTTTTCTCTTTAGATTTAACAGGATATGATCTATGAATTCCCATTTCGCGTGGTCATCGCATCACGCTTGAATGGATGGACCAATTTTGATAATTATTTTTTGTTGTTAGTTATTGTCACTCTTATGAAGAGAAAAACCGGAAAAAATTGCAACTAAAATGGGAAAAACAGCATTTTTTTCCATACAAACTGTTAGTAGCTGTTAACGATAAGCGATACGAAGTTCGTAGGGTCAGTTAGTATAAAATATAAACTAAAGATTAAATACAAAAAAATAGCAAGTTTTTTTTACTTTTTTTTTTTAATATTCCTGGACAAGTAACACAAATTAAATCTAACCTCAAAGTAAGCAAATACTTGTGTTATGGGTGTCGGTCTACGATACTAATACAGAGAAATACTTAAATAGATACCAGAATATATATATCCCCGGAAATGCAGGCATCTAAATGTTCATCACACAAATGCCTGCCTCCGTTGGGAATCGAACTCGAGCCTCGCGATTAATCGGTGAAGTTAGGCGTGTATGCTAGCCACTCGACCAACGAGGCGGTCAAAGGCGAAGAGGTAAAAATGTGACATACACTGCCTTCCATTGCATTATTAGTTTAACATAACCTCAAATTAAAACTTTATGGTGTTAACACGTAAAATATTGAACATTAATTATATTAAAAAATATAAATTTATATAACAGTGATTTCATTTTGTTAAATGACAAAAACCATACATTTCGCAATTTTTTTTCAAACCCATCTTCAATATTATGTCTACAAACAAAAACAATTGCGGGAGGAATGATTCAGTAATATCAAATAAGTAATAAAACTTTGATATATTACTCACTTATAAATTGTAAATAATTGTATCTTTTCGCTTTGTCTTAATTTACAAATCAGCTATCTCTTTAAGAAACTTATGTAGAGATATCTAACTTGCGAGGAAAAGTATAGTCATGTATTTCAGAATGCTTTAAAATTTGATTTTAAACAAATTTCAAAAGATCTGGGGTCTACATTATAATACCTTTTCATATCGATATGCCTTGATTGGTTCATATTTGATTGAAAAGAATCAAATATATTTGAAATACATCACATGATTCCATTTACCTTATTTTTTAACAAAATTTAAAAAAAATGAAAAACGTATTGAGGTGTTATTGATTAAAAATATTGCAACATTTAAGTTAAACATTAAATTCATCAAACATCAGGCTTTGTGATACATAAAAAAACCTATTGACCATTGAGTTTGGTAGGTGTGCACCTAGCACACTAACGATTAGCCAATCAAAATAAAAGTTTATCTCAATTTCTTTTAAAAACTGTAAATGATGTGATTTACGTTTAACATTAAAAACTTTAGATTCAATTAACGATTTTAAACCCAATTAAAGTAAAAACAATTTACAAATATTACAAGTAAAAATGGCTTTCTAATAAGGTGAAATATGTGAAAGATATTGAGTTGTTTTCTTTTTTTTTAAATTCCATTAAGAGTAAAGCAACCGTCAAATTTTCACACATTGTTTCTAAATTTTCCTTAAGTTAGCAAGATCTTTAAACTTTTTTTATTGAATCTGATTCTTCAATTGAATTAATGTAGAGATGAACTAAAACTATTGTAAAACTACTCACTATCTATTTAACGATTCGGTCCTCTTCTTTTTATTAGCCCGTGTTGTTTTATTCTGTTCTGGTACTGGAGATGGGAACTTATACCGTATGTCCGATTCCTCATCCACCTCATCGACATTTTTATCAGTGTCAACGGTCCCTACCGTTTCTGAGTCTTTTATACTTATTATAGAAACTCTAGATGACGATCTTGTCCTTGAAGATTGCCGAACACTTTCAGCCTTTTCAGTCGTTTCTGAAAAACACTTCTGTATCACTAAAAACCAACAGATAAAAGCACTTAGGCGGCGATTTAAGCTAGGTTAGGCTTTATCACTAGGGCTGTGACTCTGACTAGACAATAATCTTGCAAATACTTGCCAGGAATGATACCTCTTTACCTATTGCTATCGTCATAACCTTCGGACTCAGCACTGATATGTTTCTGTCAAAAGTAGGGTAGTTGGTAATCTTACTCATATATTAGGTCCAGATCTAAAGTTTGGCAACGCACTGTTACCACCTTTGGCTACAGGTGACGCGTATTTCTTTTCATTTTGCAAACTGCATGTTTGTTTGCCTTTAAATTGCAATATATCTTAAGCTCGTCTGCAGGAAATTTTTGTCATATACAAAAAACCATCAAGAAGCGCCTGAAAAACCTTCTGAAGATGACTAATATTTATAGATTTTCACAAATTACTAAAAGTTTTCACAAATTACTAAAATTTCCCGTATAAGACCTCATTTTAGAGATAACACCTGTGGTAATAAAAAACAAACCAGCTGGATCTCTTTCGTAGCCGTTTCGGGTTCAAAGCTATTTTTGAAGCAAGTAGCATATAAAATTGAGACTTACTATTATTTTTAGGTGTCCGAGTTTTGCGCCTACTTCTAGCGCTTGTAGTAGCTTTTTGTACATCCTCTTTGGGCTTTGAGGATTGTTCTTCTACTTCCAACTTAGATATTTTTGGTGGGGTTGTTGCTTTTGATATTGTCGGTGGATTCTTTTGGGATTTTGCATTTGTTTTTCTAAAAAAACGGTATATTTTTTAATAGCATAACATAATGGTTATTAAAAAGATGGGATAACTCATAGCCACTATAATAACAGGAGAAGTTATTTGTCGACCACTATAAGAAGCCAATTGTTGCGTCACGGCATTTCAAAAACATTATTGAAGAAATGGAAGAAGGAAAGATAGGTAGAGAGAAACCCAGAAATAACTGCACAAGTAGATACGGGGGAAAAGGTGCTGCTTCAACAAAGAACAATGCTTATAATACAATTAAATTGTCTTTTGATTGTTTGGCAGGGAGAAGGTTTGGTTTCCAAAATTAACATGTTTGCGACGTATATTTCTTACAGGAAATCTGTCTGAGTATTTGCATAAGTTCTAATACTATAAATTAGATGTGAATTTTTATAATTACGTCACACACCCAGATC
>NJDD01002013.1:61081-81523 GCA_002245505.1 Calephelis nemesis | reverse complement strand
ACACTTTGACGTAGCATAGACATATTCGTTCACTCCGAGTTTTTTACCTCACATAATATCATCCGAAATGGTTAAAGAGTTTTTTGATGTTATCCCTACTACTGGGTTTTACCTTCGGACTATAGAATACAATTTTATGCTTACCAACTTAATGCGTGACGATCCTTTACCACGTTTTTCCGATCATATTTTTACCTCGTACAACACTTTTGTAAAACCAATTACCAATGGCAAATTTTTAAACCGAAATGACTGGGGAACCTTCAAGAAAAGAGCGTTATTTCTAAATGGTCGGCAACAAACCTGTGACACTCAATCATTGATCACCACCGAGTCATCCAATTACCCATTTACCTCTTCTTTTTTAAAAAATAATAAAATTCAAGTTGATGTGAGCCGGCTGATAGGAAGTTGCTCGGATCAGCTTCAATTTATATATCAAACTAGCTGTTCCGGCGAACTTCGTTCCACCAGCTCTGTCCCTATGGTTATGGTTCCTGCCACCATAACGTCCAATGCCTGCCGTTGACATGTTCTGGTTCGGAGAGTAAGGTAGCCGGTAAACTTACTTTTGCTCGAGGCCTTAAATCCCGGCCTCAGGTTGGCAACGCACCATTATCACCTTTGGTGGCTCTAGGCGACGTGAATTTCTTACCATCGGGAAATCCGTCTGCTTGTTTGTCTTCCATTATCATTAACAAAAAAATCACGTTACTCTTAGATTAAAAGTTACGGTAGCGCATCATGAAACGTTTATATAAGTCGTACTACACAACATCGTACCTCTCATTTTTCTGCGTTACCCGTTACCCTTTAAACCTTCCCTGGACATCCCCAAATAATTCAAAATCAAAATTAGCCAAATCGGTACAGCCTTTCTTGATTTTTACGAAGCCCAATGAACAGCAATTAATTTTTTATATAAAAGAAGAAAGAAAAGATAAATTGCACCAGCATTTATTAACATTATTTTATGACCTGATCTGATTGAAAATCTCCAGATAAACGCAAGTTGGGACGAGAGTAATTATAGCGTCAAGATATTCTGGACTTATTAATAGAAATAATTGCAAAAGTAATCGAAGATTCTAATTTACATTAAACTAGCTTAACCTTGAGATCGTCGTGGCACTGCCAGAGAATAATCATTGAACCAAAATCACTATTTAAAAATACCGTTACAAATTTATTGAAAAGTCGTCACGAATAGTAATTAACGAACGTACACTTGGCCGATTTACACTTCATTCAATGAGTATTATTTTATGTACATCTGATTTACAATCAAAATCATTTGGTAGTTCAGACTTTAGAGGCTTAACATGGCGGGCTCAATCTGGTCCACGTGAAATGGCAGATGAATTGCCTTTAAGAACTTCTGCCTCTAACCATCAAATTCCCACATATTCAAAGAAAAATTTCTCCCTCAACAGTCACTTCTTTATACGGACAACCTTTGGAATAGTCTTCCTCTAACTGTGTTCCGACAGAGTTTTCATGGGTACTTTTAAGAGGAGTGTTAATTAACTTCTAAAAAATTGGCATCTAACTCTTTTTCTTTAATCTTTTTTTAGGAGGACTTTTTAGGGGATCTTTTTTTAGTCCTATCTGACCCATCTAACTCTTTGTGGTGCAGATGTCGATGGGCAATGATAAATACTTTCTACTGGGTAGCCCATACGGGATAGCGAACACAACACCACAATGCAACGTCGCGTCCTGCTACGAAGCTTCATTTTTCAAGATACAATATTTTATGCTAAAAATCTACGAAGACCAACGTCACCACACGAGTCTGCGTCGCAACGTACAATAATAATGCCGCACATTTGATTTCAAAACATAGAATTATCTCCTGTTAATGTTATTTAGAAAAAGTTTGCAAAGAATCATACTGATAATACTAGATACATTCCATTTCTCAGATTGGATTGCAAAAATCATTTATTACCCACCACACTTGACACTACCACGCCGCACTACCAATAGTGTCGTGGGGAATATTATTTCCCTTCTGTACTTCTGGTCAGTAGTGCCGTGGGTAATTTTGCTTTCACGTAAAAACTTGGGTACCTATGGAGTACGGAACCACTTGTACGAAAAACTTGTCCAGTTGTGCATTTTTACGTTACTCATAGATTTCAAGTTACGATATTGCATCATGAAACGTTGCCTTAGCACGCAATGTCGTATCATCGTTATGTGTACGAGTCCTAAAACATAACTCTGCTGTTCGTAAACGGAAAGTCAAAAAAATATTTCTCAAACTGTCTTTCTTAATTTAATCCATCCATTGAACACCATAAAGATACATTTCATTAAACTTAATTAATAATTAAGGACACGCTATCGCTGGCTGAAAACTGGCTTGTTATCGTATCCGAGTTTCCGCAGGTCCTTCGACACCATAGACAGCCTTACAGTCACGGTGCCGTAAGATTCCGTTCTTAACACTAAAATAAAATAAAATTAGTGGAGGTAGTCCACTTTGAGCACCCAGTTTTTCGGCACCTACACATTCGGCACCTAGCCTAGTCCACTTTGAGCACCAATTGGTATTTTTGGCAGGTGCGCAAAAGGGAAAAAAAAAATATTTTTTCCTTTGTGTCCACTTTCAGCACCTACAATACAGGAGGCTATTGCTGGCCGCTCATGTTTGTTCGATAAGATAATATTAAATAAAACATATCGATAAAATTCACTTGAATGTATATTAATTTGAAAATTTTACTTTTGTAAACACAAAATCAATGCGATATACATGAACTTGAAAAAACAATAAACATCTCTGTAAAAAACATTAACCTAAGTTTGTAATGAGACTTTTTAACCACCTTTGTTGCGTAATCAATTTTGGTGAAATCTTACCTAATTGTAACTCTTTTTATATTTATTAAATATATAACTATTACACATAAGAAACACAAACAACATTGATTGCACAATCAACCTTATTTAAATCTTACATATTATACATTATAACTCTTTTTTCACATATCATATATCTTGCAAAATCAGTCTTCTTTAAATTTAAAAACTAAGCTTTCTTCCTTGCTCATAATTTTTTTACTTTAAAGTAAAGAAAGAAAGCATCAGTAGAAAAAAAATCACATGGCGCGACTTTCTCGTATTGGTAAATGACAATTCATGGTGATAGAAACAAATGATGACATTTATTGAAAAAATAACTCTTTTTAAATGTCTTAATCAGTCGCCCTATACCTTATTACTAATAAAAATGAACTACGTAAATTTCTTCTGCTACTGTCTAGTGATTACGCACATCTTTAGTTATTAACAATTTTAATCAATATAAGAAAAAATACAATTATTTAGTTATAAAATCGCAGTTTTTCAAGGGAAATAAGGCCACTTTTATATTACTCTGTTATACTATATATCAATTTGTTTATAATATATATAAATGTTAATAAATGTGAATGTTTCCTTTATATAATAGTTATATATTTAATAAATATAAAAAGGGTTACAATTAGGTAAGATTTTACCAAAACTGATTACGCAACAAAGGTGGATAATGAAAAATAAAAAACTTTTATGACAAACTTAGATTAATATTTTTTACAGAGATGTTTATTGTTTTTTCAATTTCATGTATATCGCATTGATATATTTTGGGATTACAAAAGTATGTTTTCAAATTAATATACATTCAAGTGACTTTTATAGATGTTTCATTTAATATCACCTTGTCGAACAAACATGAGCGGCCAGCAATAGCCTCCTGTATTGTAGGTGCTGAAAGTGGACACAAATGAAAAAATAAATTTTTGTCCACTTTGCGCACCTGCCAAATATGCCAATTGATGCTCAAAGTGGACTAGGCTAGGTGCCGAATGTTTAGGTGCCGAATAACTGGGTGCTCAAAGTGGACTACCTCAATTAGTGTCACTTTTCTTGTAATACCTATTTGTAGACATAAATAATGAAAGGGTTGTTGGTCCGGGCTCCTTTGAAGAATAGACCATCTGCCTTCCTGCCAGGCAGCTCGTAAAAGGCGAGCGAAGTCTAACTGTCACTAACACCGCGACACCTGACTAGGTGGTAGAGTTTCGCAGCGACTCACCCGGATTGGTGAAACCGCCTTACCTATTCCTGCCGCCATAACATCATGACGTGTTCCGGTTCGGAGGGTAAGGTAGCCGGTAAACTTACTTTTGCTCAAGGCCTAACATCCCGGCCTCAGGTTGGCAGCGCACCATTACCACCTTTGGTGTCTAGGCGGCGGAAATTTCTTACCATCAGGAAATCCGTCTGCTTGTTGTCTTCCAATATCATAATAAAAAAGGGCATTCACACACTTCGTTTTTGACTTCTGAGCATTCTAATTTTGGTCAAACAACTTGAAGTTAAATATTAATTAAAACTGTAAGATAATCTATTTTCCGTCATCATTATTTCAGTTCTCTTTCGTCCACTGCTAGAAAGAGACCTCTCCAGTGTTTTCGTTTCTTACACTTTTCCACTTGCAGCATTCACTTGATGCTAAATCTCTTTGATCACATGATTGGTTCTGATTTCGTTATTGCATACCATTTCTGCCGATGTACAAAAGGGAACTACTAAAAAAGTATCTTCACGCCCATATCCAGTTATATCCAGGGCACCCACGACTAACCGAAGACACTAGGTAAGTCCCACAATGTGATAGGTGGCAAGCCTATCGCCAACCAGGCACATTTCCAATCCCGAGCAAAATTTTTTTTGAAAATTGGAAAAACCCAATTTCCTTTTTGAAAACCTTCTACTAAATCCTCAAAACCTAAAATAATGGTGAAAGTGAAAAAAACTTATTTAATTCGACAAATGCTAGAGTTCTGGTTTTTAATCTCACCGAGTGATTTAGATAACGTTATTTATTAATATCCTTCATTATACCCAATAGAAAAATCAAACTTTAAACTCATGCTCTATGTGTTACTTAAAGTGTCACCGGAGCCATTTTCCCGCCAAAATAAAATTATACAGAAGTCGATGCGATAATTATTCTAAATTCAAAAATGTGACCCAGATCTTACAATAATTCTCCTTCCCACTGGCTAACATTTTCGGGTCGGCTAGCTCTGGATACCTGCCGGTTAACCATGATAGCCACTCGCCCAAAAGAGTAGCTGATCGCGGCCGCATCAGCGGAGCCGATAACACCTGACTGCCAACGGTTGGTGGTAAGAGGAATATGGCATATCCTCGTAAACTGTCACCGCTGAAGAAATTCTTCGCTCGTACTGTCACAACTAATTGTGGCCCTGGAAAGAACTATATGTATAATCAAGTGGTCGCCCGTTGGTCGAAATTCAACCATAATAAATTTTAATATCTTGTTGATAAGAACGCCATCTTCATTTTTCAAGACCAAATACTTTGTTTCCAAACTGTATAATGCGCCATCTGTGATCTTTCATCGTTATCATCAATATATTTGTTTGTGTGTATCAAATGCATGGTAGTGTGGGTAATGTTTTATTTATTTATTTAATGTACTTTATAAGCATTATTATTGAAAAATATTAGCGTTCTGCACTTCTCCTACGCATAAACTATAAGTGTGGCAAATTTTATGCTCCTGTGTCCGCGTAATTTTCGTAGAAAGGGGTCCAAAGTTGGCATCACGTACATACATTAAGTATAGATAAAAGTCAACCTGTTTGTGTATTTATTTGTTATTTTCTGTCTTTTCTAATAAAAATTAAATTTACTAGGGATTGGATAAGTATTGGATTTGCGATAGGTTTTCCGCCTATTTACAGTTCACATGAAGCACACTATATAACATCGCCGATATCTATAGGTACCTAGGTAACGGTCATCTACTATCTTAAAAAGCTTTTACCTACCTTGTAACTCTTACGTCACTAGCTTCTGATGCCATAAAATTGTAAGATCGTAATTTTAAAATTAACAAAATAAACACTTACATATTTTAACGCCAAGTCTTTGGCGTAATAGACAGAGTATCGAGTGCCACATGTCACGATCTTGCTCTTTCCACATTTAGCACAACGGTCTCCAGGAGAGTCAGCCCTGGCCTATAAAGAGCATAAATGTTAAAGGTCTTGCTGCCGGAATGTTAGGCCTATTATGCAAGCCTAGGTGCTACCCTACCCTCCGGATCAGGACAAGGCCTAGTCATTGTGGCGATAGGAAAAGGCAAGGCGGTGGATCCTTACCCGTGCAAGCTACTGCACAGGGCTCTACCAAAATGGCAGTGTCATATTTTACTACTCTTTGAAATTCATTTTCATATCAAACGTCATGGCTATCTAGGATTTTGAAAATTGCTTGGTAGCGAAGCTGAGTCTCTCGTTATTGTTTTTACGAAAGTTGCGCGGACGGAGGAGCATAAAATTTGGCACAGTTATAGTTTATGTGTAGAAGTGCAGAACACTAATATTTTTCTATAATAATGCTTATAAAGTACATTAAATCGATAAATAATACATTACCCACACTACCATGTATTTGACACACATAAACAAATATATTGATGATACCTTACGATAAAAGATCACAGAGGGCGCATTAAAAGGTTTGGAAACAAAGTAGGTAGTTGGTCTTAAGAAATGAAGATGGCTTTCTTTTCAACAAGATATTAAAATTTATTATGGTCGAATTTCGTCCAACGGGCGATGTTATATACTTAGTATTGTCATATTTTTTAGTATCACTGACTAACACCCAATATCATATAATATATATGATTTGCTTACTTTGAGGTTCGATTCAATTTGTTTTATTTGTCCAGTGCTATCTATATTTATACAAATCGAACTCCAACATTATCTAATTTGATTTAGCGCGAAACCATAACTCGTAATGTGCGAAGGCCCTATCTAGGCCAGACTACTTAGTCAATATTTACTTACATCCGAAAACATTGGTACTTCCAAAAACCATTTCGATTGGCATATTAAACACTACTCGCTCAGGGTCATTTCCTGTTCTAGCCATTTGACTAGTACCCGTTGATACACCAGACACAGGAACCCAGTCTGGACCCCATATTATATCGAAATGTAAATAAAGTTGATCATCAAATACACCTGCTGGAAATCTTACATATTCAATTCCACCATTAAAAGAGACTAAAAATCTTGTCACGTTTTCTTTCATTATTAAATTAATTCAAGAAATTACAGCCCTAAATAACAAAGCACGTGGAAACAATATCAAAACAAACGTTGCCATGACAACCAATATTGCCCTATAACAAATAAAAATTAAAGAAAAAAGATTGTAAACAATTCAAGAACTAATTTTGAACCATTTCCCAATCCACTAAATTTACAAATCTGTTATTTTTTTTCTCAGAATAGCAATTTATTTAATATTTCTGTATACAAAAATATTTTAAGAGCCATAGACAAAAATACTATAACATGTTTCCGTTGACTGTTTTACCGACTCTAAATATTGTTTCAAGTTGCCACAAGATGGCGCTAAATAAGCTTTCAAAATTGCAATCGGCCACCATTGTTGAACGTGATTCTTGTGCATAGTCGAAGTTAATTTACATTTTTCTAGTGGTAATCAGTTTTATTTAGTGTATTTTGAATATTTTATAGTAAACCAGACTT
The DNA here is from genome assembly GCA_002245505.1 of Calephelis nemesis. NCBI lineage: Eukaryota > Metazoa > Arthropoda > Insecta > Lepidoptera > Riodinidae > Calephelis > Calephelis nemesis. The sequence continues at coordinate 73,928 of NJDD01002013.1, read as the reverse complement.
AGTGCATTGTAAAACGAAACTGAGTTAGCAGCATAGTGCACTTTGACAAAGCCCAAAGGAATCCAAAATGTCACGCGAAGTGAGCTTCGGATTTGTGAACACCATACCGTTCATAAAATAAATGGAGTTTTTTATGAAATTGACTTAACAGAAACAGTGTTTGTAGGTTATAGTTTATTAAAAATGTGTTTAAGCTGTGATTGACACTGGAAGTACAATCGTTCGTACAAGAAAAGGCCTCAGAAGTTTCTGTACACGTCGTAAGTGAGCGCAGTTACGCGGGCTAAACCTCCAGTTGCCGGTATCATTATGGTGGATTGAATGAGTGTTTGTAATTGAACAAAAAACTCGTGAACTTTGTAAACAGTGCCGCAGGGTTTTCGCGCACAATGTCTGGCGGTTCGCAGCACAATCCGAATGGAAGGCAATCACAACTCGGGGCTGGTTGGGGCCCTTTGCAGGTAATGATCTTTTCTACTCAACGGTTAAATAGCCCTAGATTTTTTCGCTACTGCGACAGCATCCTACTTTAATTTCTTCCTAAATAAAGCAAAATGTTTATCCTAATGTCTTTTAATTTACTTTCGTGTCATATTTACCTAAAAATATTGTAAATAAATCGAAAGTCTTAAAACCCGAAATGCATGTTTTTAAAGTAGCATTGTTACAAGTTACAACACAATCAGCTGTTTGTGCTACATATTTCCCTTCCACTAAAATTAGTGCTAGGGTTGCCATTTTTTATACATTAAGTGTTTTAAATTTAATTTGAATCATCCAAATATATTTTGTAGCTGGCTAAATATTTTCCTTTATCTAGATAATTATCTAAAGCTGATGCTAATTATTCCATAGAGTTGTTCAATTTATTTCCATTATCTAATACAGTAATTATTTGTTTATTTTATTTGAAAATTTAATTAAAGAACTAGCTTAATAGTAATTAAAGTTCTGTAAAAATGGATTGTATCTTTTAAAAGGATAGTCTAGTTTTTACAACTGGACTATTTGCTGTCCATTTTACAAGAAAAAAATATAGTGCAAAACCTCTTACATATCCAAAGAACAAGTATGTCTTCAGACAAAGTTCTGAATTCACTTTTTATGATATTAAAAACAAATAGGGGCATATCAGGCCTGAAGTTGAAAAGTTTAGGCTCTTATGTGAATTTGCCTATCACAAACTTTATCTTTTAACAGCATTTCTAAACCTTCCAGTATTGATGCTATAATAGCAGAAATTGATAACCTGTCAGTCAAACTACTTAGAAGGTAGTTAACCTACATTCATAAATCATTAAAAAAATCAAATATCACAACCCAGTTTAACCCGACACCATTAAAGGAGAAGGGGGAAGTTTTGGGATAGTTTCTATCTTTGTTTAGTTGTGTTGGATTTACTTTACTTCTTATTAAGAGTAACATATGCTTGCATTTCTTAAATCTGCCTATGTTACGGCTACACCCAAACATGATAATTAACATTTAATTTCACAGTTTTGTAAAGAAAATGTAGACATAATGATGGATTCAAAAGTAATTTACATCTATGTGGTGTCTGGTAATGTTCTTATCATAAAGACTGCTTTGCCATTCAATACACTTAAACCGTTAATAATCAGCCATGCTAATTATTTAGCAGTTGCAAGTGGCGAATCTGCTGGCACGCGCTCCGCAAGCACACATGGCGTCAGACCGCGGTGTCACGTGGCACACGCCAACCCCGCCGCCACACCTGTACCACGTGCCGGCGCCCTCACCACCGGAACCTTTACAGGTAGACCATTCCTTCTTTGTTTCAAACCAGTATCCTGCAATCTGTGAGACTACTACCACAAATCAGGCGCAAATTTATCTGCTCTAGTTCAGTCTAAGAAAGTAGTGACATTAACCTTGCAATGTCCTCGACCAATTAACTTGCAAGAAGTTTAAAATTTTGTTAGCTGATATAACACTCAGTGCATACAAATTTTCGCCTAAGCTCTTAACCCGGCTAGATCTAGAATACTACTTTACTTAAATTTTCACTCTGCTCTATGATAAGAACTTGCTTCTGGCTTGTATATCTGAATACCAGTCAATATATATCCCTGGACAAATTACACAAATTGAACCTGACAAGTGTCTATGCCTGTGCTACGGACATAGTATTTGTCATAAGTCAACATATAAAATACTATTATATATTTAATAATCACCCAAACCTAGCAATACAGACATCTAAATGTTCATCACACAAATGCATGCCGCTGCCGGGAATCAAGCCCAAGCCTCGCAGGTTATCTTGGAGTTTGGTGCACATGCTAACCCCTCGACCAACTAGTGGTAAAATAGCTCGCCCGGAACGACATCATCGCCTTACCTATTCATGCAGCCCTAACTTCAGTGCTCTCGATGAACGATTTGTCCCTTATATTCAGGAAAAAGCAGATGGTAGCTTTTTCATGATATATAAGTGATATGAAAAACCTGTCTATCTAAACTGGAAGAAAATCCAATGCTTAGCTCGTCAGTAACTAAATCCTCATGTGGATTTAGGTCCACTGTGTAGAATGGACCACCTGCTTCTCTGTTTGGCAGCACATGAAAGGTAATGTTAAATGGGTCATGGTAATGTTAAATGGACATTGGGCCAACAGAACCACACACACAACAGCATGTGTAGAGATGCACCTCCTTAGGTAACGTCCCTACCTAGGGATTCTAACAGTGTTTAACACTGTTCAGAATCAGAATCAGAATAATCTGATATTTGAATGTGAATGAACCATACAAGTGGTATTTGTGCGTGTCGACATTTTTTTAAACTACCACCGGATCGGAATCGCGGCCTCACACTGAGAAGATCCGGCGAGAGAAACTCAGCGGGCTTGTCTTTTTTCAATAATAATATTAATATAATGGTATTCCAGTCCGGAGAATAGGGTGTCCGGTAGCATATTAAAGCCTTACCATCCACAAAAAAGCGTTTGTCTGTAAAGTCGGTTTACTGACGATAGTTGAACGTGACAACGTCATAAGAACGGAGGCCGATTGTTCCTCTTTGTCGCTCGTTCCGCGCTCTCGCTTGCACTTCAAGCCTTAAATGGCACGCCTCAGAGCGAGGTAACGCCACATGTGTCATGTTTTTGGTGCGTGCAGCCGGCTCCATCGAATTATAAGACGTTGTCACGTCAAAATACTACTGGGATAAGGTAGAGTCAGTTTTTTATTTTTGTCAATTAACTTTTGTTTTAACCTGTTGAGACGATAGTCTTATTGTTTTATTGAGTAGTTTATACTGGCGTAGTATAATGTTTTTTTCTGACGTTGGAATGTGACAACCCCATCTCGTGCTTTTGGTAACTGGATTATTCCACTAACGCAGTCAGTCACTACTAGGTGCTAGAGTGCTGTACAGCAGTTACTACTGCTTTACTTGTTTCTGTCGCCATAACGTCAGTGCTCGTCATTGTAATGTTCCGTATTGACCGTTGTGGTGACTTTTCAGTTTAAACACTTAGCCTAATTGCCATAACATAACAAAGCGTCGGTGATATCTTTGGTGCCTGAGAGCCATGGTTGTCGCAAGTAGAACAGGCAGCTGCTATTTGTTCATTGTTTTTATAAGAACCTTCTCCTGACAATAACCAATACAACAAAAAAGACGGATTACACTCTGGGAGTGCCGGCAGAATTGAAAACTTGAATATTAACGTTGCGCATTTTTTATATTTTGGAATGGTTAGGGTATAATTTTTCGCGAGTTGCTTTAATTATGAGTATGAAAGTACTATCATTTATGTGATAGAATACATTATTCATTTATTGCGCTATCGTACACAAACATGACAACACGAACATTTGCGCAAGCGCCCTGCGCCGTTTAAACGAAGCAGCAGTCGCAGGCATACATTTTCGCTGCGCTGAAGAAAGAGGGGATACTCCCTCTCCTTTGCCGCGCCGGCTGGTTACTCTCCATGGGTATTCCAAAAAAAAAGTGCGCAACGCCGCTAAAGAAGTTTTCACTTAAAAAATTACAGATAAAGGAATCCAGCTAACGTGTAGGATAGTCCGTCTGTGTGTTGAAAGGAAAAGAATGTAAAAAACGGTAGTAAAAGAAAATGACCTGTCTATAGCCACTTCAGCTTACAAACCCAATGTTAATGGTTTGACAGCGTCGTATAATTTCGGAAGAGTTAATAGTATGAAGGACACAAAATGCAAATTTTGTTGTTATGCAAGATGTTAAAAAGTTTCAAAAAAAGTATCTTCACGCCCATATCCCCTGGTTACCTGGTTATACCTTAACCGAATTATTAAGGGATATGGACGTGAAGATGCTTTTTATGAAGTTACCAGATTTATAAAAATTAATCCCCATTTCCCTTGGCCAGTGCATCACGCGTAAAGGGATGGAGCCATTTTGCTAATTACATATTTTTTATTGTAATAGTTGCCTTCATTCATGCCTATCTCCACAGACCAACCGCGAGGCTCCTCGCATTCAATTCCCGACGAGGCTTTATATCCTGAAGCAAAGATAAGGGTCACACAAACCCCTGTTTCTGTGGGGAATCAAAGCCGAGCCTCGTCAAATATTATGAGCACGAGGCGTATTCGCCAACTTCCCTGCTGGAGAGTTAGTGAATGAGGTTTTTTACCAATATCAATAAAATAAGGAAATTATATGTTCGACCTAATTATTGGTTGAGTACATAAATCTTCACGCTAAGATCCTTGCTGAACTGCCTTGCTTCTTAAATCTAAATAAAATTATTTAATTTGCAATTTTCCGCCAAAAAAAATTTTTTTTGCGGAAAATTGCAAATTAAATAATTTTATTTAGATTTAAGTATGGATTTCCGCAAAGTAACGCCTTCTTCTATCAATTGCCTTGCTTCTTCCATATTCATCCTTTTAATACAAACACGAAACACTTGGTACTACACTAGGATCCCCGAATACCCAAGCGATTTGGTCATCACTACATAGTATAAAACAAAATCGCTTCCTCTGTCATTATGTCCCCTTGTATGCTTAAACCTTTAAAACTACGCAGCGGATTTTGATTATGTTTTTGTAATAAATAAAGTGATTGAAGAGGAAGATTTATATGTATATTTCATAACCGTATGAAGCCGGGGCGGGGCGGAATATAAACGCATAATGTCTTAATCTGACAAGATTCAAATATTAACTACATCACTATGACTAATAAAAATATTAACCTTGTAAATTATTACTAGATAATAACATTTTAATTTATATTTCACAATGAGTTTTCATATTCGTAAGTCCTTTCCTCGTTACATTGCCAACTGCCGAAAATCTTCCCACTCCTGTCTTTATGGCAATTTGATTCAGAGATCTTAATTCAAATTACCCCACCAAGTGAAATAACCACCATGTATTTTTTTACAAAGTGTTGCAAATAACATACTAGACTTGGAAAGTAGGTTTTTAAGAGTTACCTCAGACGGAGTTTGAACCTAACACTTTCCTCTTTCGCTGACGAATGCTCTCGGACCATTTGAGCTGCGGAGTTAATTTTTAACAGTGAGTTTTAGTTGTTGTTACAAAGATGTTGCCAAAGCTTGAGTCTTTTTTTAAAAATAAAATAATTACAAAATTCCATATTTTCAATAACCCTTAACAAAACCTATCCGTAATGTAGCTGAAATACATTTCGATCAAGCCAGTATTCAAACAAAATAAAACCTCATTGAAATTGGCCGTGATTCGTTTAGGAATTATGATACCACAGACGCGCGGCAAATTTATAAGTCCCCCCTTTTTGTGTAGGGGGTTAAAAATTAAAAAAAACTTTACGCCCATATCTCTGATGAGGTAAGCAGAGGCACAACCCACGATTAGCCGAAGACACTAAGTCCCGCAATGTGATAGCTGGCAAGCCTAACGCCAACCGGGCACAAATCCAATCCCGAGCAACATGTTTTTTAATAGAAAATTAGTAAACCGCATATCATTGTTATTGCCCGACCCGAGAATCGAACCCGAACCTCATCAAGTCTGGACGGCTAGACCATAGAGGCGATTAAAAGTCAATGTCACCGTAATTGTGTGCCGGTTTCAAAAAGGATGTTTGTATTTATATAGGATATTTTCATTACCTATCTTTTCTCGAACCGGTTTGTTGTAATTATGAAACTTTAAAACTTTTGTTTTGATTATACTAAATAAATAACATTTTAAGGATATTGGTATGGTGTAATGCGGTGTTTATGGTGGAAATGTAAATGATTTAAAATATAAAATTTCAGTCACATATCCCCTTGCTGGTCCGAGTCCACGGAGTAGAATAGACCATCTGCCTCTCTGCCATGCAAATGAAAAAAATGAAAATGAAAAATATCTTTATTTGCAGTATGACATTGTTACAAAAAAGAACACCATTTTTGAGGCATCCTTTTAAGTATAATGATACCTGTGACAGGATGCCTCGCTCTTCCATAGCAACATGTTACACAATTTATATATAATATATATATAAATCAGTTAATTACATAAGAGAAAAAATATACATCACATATGTTAACTTATAAAGTTACTGTTATATGTCTGTTGATGTGTATGTATATGATGTGTGTGTGTGTGTGTGTATGTGCGTGCGTGTATGTGTGTGTATATGCTACGTTTGTTTTTTTAGTGATTTTATGCAGCTCGTAAGAGGCGAGCACTGGTTAAAATAAAAGTCAGTTCTAACATAATCACTGATGGTCCAGTGCTGTGCTTACTTGCCCGGGAAGGAACCCCCCGCTTTACCTATTCCTGCCTCCGTTCCGGAGGGTAGAATAGAAGGTAGACTTGCACAATAGACCTAATATCCCGGCCGTAAGACAGCGACGCACCGATAACATCTATGGCTGCTATAGGCCACGGTTGTCTCTTACTATCAGGACACCCTTGTGCTTGTTCGCTGACCAATGTTGGGGGTTCTTTTGTGTTATGATGTGGCATTAAAAATACATACAACCTTAATTTTTCTATATTATTTGCAAAACTGGGAGGAAACTGTAAAAAAGAACATGTAGTTTCGCACACTCCTAAGCTAGTTGATATATGTGGGATTATTAACCACGCGGGCAACAGCTAGTATTAAAAAGTAGAGTATAACTCATATACGAAAAAAATTGCATAGTTTGCTTATAAACATTATCTTTAACTATTATAATAATATTTTTGCGACTTATTTCGTTTTTAACTTTGGTAGATTGCCTATTTGTAAGTAGTCACCATAAACAATGCTTCTTTTTGTTAATAATAAGGAATAAATTATTTTATCGGATTCGTTGCTGATTTTTTTTGGAACAAAATTTTAATAATCCGCCAGTACTGTGTTCAAGAGTGATCTGTGATCTGAAATGACATAATATCCTATATCAGTATGCAATTTGCATGAAATTGACATTTAAGGGCAACCCTGCAGAATTCGTTTGGACGCTGATTACGTTGACCGATAACAGTATGAAACAGAAACGTAGATGTCTTGTAAGTATCTTCTCGTCCATATCCCGGAAGGGGTAGGCAGAGGCACAACCAGGGCACCCACGACTAGCCGAAGGCACTAAGTCTCACAATGTGATAGGTGGCAAGCCTATCGCCAACCGGGCACACATCGATTCCCGGGCAACGTTCATCATCATCGTCAGCCGGAAGACGTCCACTGCTGGACATAGGCCTCCCCCAAAGAGCGCCACAAGTCAAGGTCACCAGCCGCTTGTATCCAGCGACTCCCCGCGACTTTGCACAGGTCATCAGTCCACCGGGTAGGAGGTCGTCCAACACTACGTCCTCCGGTGCGGGGCCGCCACTCGAAAACCTTACTTCCCCAGCGGTTATCGGTTCTGCGAGCAATGTGGCCTGCCCATTGCCACTTCAACTTGCTAACTCTCTGAGCTATGTCGGTTACTCTCGTTCTCTTGCGGATCACCGAATTTCGGATCATATCTCGCAGAGAAACACCGAGCATAGCTCTCTCCATAGCACGCTGAGCGACTCTGAGCTTATTTAAGAGGCCCACATTTAACGGCCAAGTCTCAGTTCTATATGTCATCACTGGACAACACACTGGTCGAAGACTTTCGACTTTAGGCTCTGCGGTAATTTGGACAAGAAGATACCCTTTAGCTTCCCGAACGCTGCCCATCCGAGTTGGATTCAGCGGTCGACCTCTTTATTGAAGTTGGATTTACCTAACTGAACAGCTTGACCTAAGTATATATAGTGATCGACAACTTCAAGAATTGAGTTCCCAATTTGAACTAGTATAGGTGCAACATGAACATTGGACATGACTTTCATCTTATCCAAGTTCATCCTAAGACCCACCTGTTGGGAAACTCTATCGAGGTCACCGAGCATTTTGCTCAAGTCTTCCAGCGATTCCGCCATGACCACGATATCGTCTGCGAATCGAAGGTGAGTGATGTACTCGCCATTGACATTGATGTCGAGTCTTTTCCAGTCCAGAAACTTGAAGACATCTTCCAGTGCAGCAGTGAACAGTTTCGGAGAAATAACGTCTCCATGTCTCACACCTTTCTGCAACTGGATTGGTTTCGAGCTCTGATCCTGTAATCAGACCGACATGTGGCTTTTTCGTACAAACACCTCAACACTTCGAATCGAAGGCTTTATCGTTAACTTTATTAGAAAATTGATATAATACATACATACATCTTCACTCCAAGACAAGATAGGCAGAGTGTATCGAGTGCATCGAAATCAAACCCGAGACCTCAAGAAGTCAAGTCCGACGTCAGACCGCTAGACGACAGAGGCAATCATAGATTTATTGTATGACTTGAATATCTCATTAGTGCAGGCAGAAAGACATTACTAGGTGGTAAGTGCTGTCTAACAGCTGGCCCGGATTGGTACCACTGTCTTATCTATTTCATTCCGCCAAAATATCAGTGCTCGCTATTGTCTTGTTTCGTGACGGAATCCGGTTATCCGATAAACGCACATTCCTACCGAACACCCCGATCAGAAGTTAGCGACGCACCAGTAACATCTATGGTGTCTATAGACGACGACTGTCGAACCATGCATTTCTTAGAAATAAATTGGCTTCGTTTTAAACCGAGAAGAATCGGGATGATAAGCAAACCATGTCTTTCTTCGTGTTTCCAACTACCACATTACCAAGTTTCATAGATAGGTTTAGGTATGGAGATGAAGTTGATTAACACAAGTTAAAGCCACTTAAGGAACTTAAGTAAGTATCTACAACCAGGATACCCACGACTGGCAGAAGGCACTAAATCCCACAATGTAATAGGTGACAAGCCTATCGCCAACCGCTACATAACCAATCCCGAGCAACGTTTTTTTTTTAGAAAATTAGAAAAACCCTATTTTCTTTTTGTTGCCCGACCCGGGATTCGAACCCGGGACCTCATGCAGTCAAATCCAACAACTGAACTTCAAGAACTTCCGCATTAAAATTAGTAGCAGGATACGATAACGTTCAGTGGCAGACCGTTTTTCATGATGACGACTTACAAAATAAATAGATGGAATACCTACGTTTAATGTGAAATAAGTCGCAAAAATGTTCTGGACTGTTTATAAAAAAAACTTTGTGTATGTTTTCTTATCTTCAGTATCTACACGCCCATGTCCCTGAAGAAGTACAGAGGCATAACCAGGGCACCTGCGACTAGCCGAAGATACTAAGTCCCACAATGTGAAAGGTGACAAGTCAGTCTCCTAGTGGGCATACATTCAATCAGGAGCAAAATTGTTTTTAGAAAATTGATATTAACACATTTTCTTTGTTTTTTTTTGTTGCATGACCCGTTAATTGAACCGAGGACAACATGAAGTGAAGAATGACGTCGGACCGCTAGACCACAGAAACGATATATATTTTTTGCGTATATACCAAACCTTTTTCTTTATTTTAGTATTTTATTGTTACGTAGGTATCTTAAAATTTCGTTTGGGTTCGGTTGATGTAATATTTCATAATTAATAGGTTATGTAATATTTCAATTCTCTATATAGTTACACCTATCTATACCATCCTACAAATGCCTGTCCCCATAGGGAATCAAACCTGTACCTTTTGGTGACTAGCGTTATACGGATCAACTCATATACATTATAAGGTAGGGAACGTGCCCATACTAGGTAACCCGTTTTGGGGGGGAGGGAGGTCTTAAAAATACTACGATCAGTCACGAGAGGGAGGGGGGTTGACAGATTTTTGTTTGAAAATAGAAATTTTGAAATATACTCGAATTTGCGTGCTTCTCAAACTCACAGCTAGGGGCGCTGACGTAGCCTTTTATGTCTGAACTTACTTACTATAACTTACTTTTATTAAGTATATTGATACGTCAGCTGATTGAAAACAGACACAGACAGTTTGTAGTTTATTCACTAAAATTGCTGTCGAGCAAGTCCATGAGAGTCTACGTTATACAATAATTACTAGTAATTTAAATAATGCTCGACAGCTTCACAAGTTAAAACTTGAAGGGGGGAGGGGGGTATGTGCATATACTACGAGTGGTTACCGATGAGAGGGAGAGGTCGAAAAATCTTGAAAAATAGGTCACGTAGTATGGGTACGTTCCCTTAGTGTGGCATCTACCAAATGTGGAGATACATAAATTGAATTCCTATATTTGCCCTTCAAATATTTAAACAAAATCTTGCGTGTTAAACATTTTATATCTTATTAATTACAGGCGATGAAGACAACTGGCAACTCAGTATTTCGCCATACGGCAACACCGCCCGAACTCTACCGACACACGCCGACACCACCCGAGAAACATTTGCACAGGTTAATTACCACTTCTCTTTAAACCGTAATATGTCATTTTGTAAGAAAATAACACATTCTCGGTATAATTAAAATCTTTTTGATAGACTTTTAATACTCAAAACTCAGTATCTCATATACGAAATTGAATTCACTTTTTTTAACTTGCTTTAGTTCCTTCTATGCTCACCAAAGACAGATTTGTTTTTTGTTGACTTCAATATTCGTCTTCGTTAAGTTATGTAGTAAAACTCTTATGCATTTTATAATATTAATTGTTTAAGAGGTTTTGTTAATTAATATTCAGTATTTATAGCATAAATTCACATCATTTCATTTCAATTTATAAATATCGAAAAAGAGCCACTGGGTCTGAATAAAATAAAAGGATTCTAGTATATTCTTTACAATAATACAAACACTGTTTTAAATATGATATAGTAGAAATTAAAATTTTTGACTTTAATTAGAAAATGTCTATAGCTTAAATTTAAATAAAAATATAATTATTCATTGACATATTACACAGGGGTCAGGTGTGAATCGGATTTCGGAGTTTTGTTGTTTTATCGAAAATTAAGCAAAATGGTATGAACTTAAAAAAATAGGTGCGTGTAGTACGCGCGTGAGAAGTTACACCTACTTGAAAAAATAATAAAAATATCCGTAACGAAAAATATATAAAATCACACTTGTATATAACTAACGTGTGTGAATGTAAAAACATGTTCCTAAAGCAGGCAACTTCATGATGTTGCTTTTGTGTGACAGATGCGCGCGCATCTTAAAATTTCTGTGACTTTTGCGTGACGGATTATAAAATTTCTCTCTTATCATTTTTTCATAACTCACCTAAACAAGTAGGTATAACTTCAAAAACTAAAACTTCTGAAAAGTCCATCCAGTCAATGTCTCTATACATTGACAGGACAGAGGTTCACTGTGAGTTCGTATTTTGGTGTTTTATTTCTTAATGTTTATTCGAAATTTTTTTTAATTTAGAAATATTTATAGTAAGTAAAAAAAACATTATTTCAAACAAATAAGGACAGTAAAACCCTGATAGAGCAGGTTTTCTGGAACATTAGTTCAGTCAACGTCTTTCAGAAAACAGTTTTCATTGAGGTTTCTCAATAATAGTGACACATATAGAAAATTGAAAGTTTTGTGTTGTTATTCTATTACTGTGAATCTCGTGCCAAAAATTTTTCTAATTCTAGGCATACTCCTTCTCCGGGGGATGTGAAGTCAGTTGCTGGACCTACCCCCGCCGAGCTATGCTGCACTCCATACCCACATTTGGCTTCAGGACGAGGTATGTTATAGACGAGGTGTCTCATTTTTGTCTATATAAACTCATATAAGTTTTGCGAAAATGAAATTTTGTAGCCAGAAAATTTGTTGAATTTTTGTTACATTGTTGTAACATTGACATGTTAATTTTAAGAGAAAAAATTTTTAACTTGTAACTTAAAAATAATGAAAACTATTTCATTGTTATACAATGTTAATATATCTTTACAAAAAGAAAAAAATCGACAACGCAAATCAACGGCTCAACTTATTATCCTTTAGGGCTCAAAGAAGGTTCTTATGACGAGCATAACTTTTAAAATTGGATACATTAATTTTTCCCACAAAAACTTTTATTAGATGTCAATGTAAGGCAGTATGTGAAATTTGCCGGGTCGGCTAGTTTGAATTAAAAAAGTCTATTTATTACACGGAAAAGTATTAGATTTTTTTTTTTGATAATGGAAACGTTTTTTACTCTTGGAGAAAGGTATGGTGGATGTCTCAGACATTCCAAATGAAGCTCTACATGAGGACCTAATACTATACCATTCATTAATTATATTTTATTAAATGGCATTTGAATGCGAACAAGCACCTGGCTCTCCCTTTTGACAATAATATTAACACATTACAGATAAGGTACTGCGCGCCGACGAGCTGCTGGCGTACGCGCGAGGCGGCGTGGACCTGACGGTGGGTCCGCGGGGCGCCAACGGGTCGCCGGGGCCCCCGAGCGCGCCGGCGCTGTCGGTCCGGGACGCGCCCACCATC
>NJDD01002013.1:44391-57172 GCA_002245505.1 Calephelis nemesis | reverse complement strand
CGCCACCACACACGCCGTCTGCGCCGCCGCCGCCGGCTGGCTGCTGCCCGACGACTACCGCGCCCTCTGTGCCAACCACCGCCCCGCCTAGCACACCCCACCCAGTGCGGGGGAGACCCGCACTGCCCATCTCGCCGAACACAGTGTAAACAGTGACAGTGTTCTCCCCGGTGATAGTGTAGTCGGTGTTGACGCCTCTGGTGCCAGTGTATATTGTAGTGTTAACGTCGGTGACAGTCAAATGAACGGTGACCGCGGGCCGGTCAGTCAAAATGCACCCAATGTACCTAAACCCAAACCTAAAGTTCGTAAAACGAAAAAACGTGTCACCGCTCGTAAAGCACGAAATAGACGCAATGGTAAAAATTGCAACACAACCAATAAACCAGACAGTGTAACGCGTAAACGCCGTATTGCTAAAGTGTCTGCTGTTGCAAAAAGTATTCCTATTTCTAATATTTCGCGCAATACTCGAAGCAAAAACTTGCGTGATGCTATAAAAGATAGTGCAAATATGAACATGTCTACTGCATCAGGTAGCACAACTACTCTTGATACTTCGAAAAATAGTGCTAATACTGTTGGTAGCTCTACGAAAACAACAGATTTTATTCCTGACATTAAATGCATTGTAAAATTGAAAGATATTTCTAAAACAAATAAAACAAATTCTGCCACGGACATCCCCATTACAAATGTATCTAATAGTACCGATAATGAAACTAACATTATAAATGAGCCTAATGAAGCTTTTGATAGTAGCAGTACCAATATACAAGATGGACCTACAAATACTACAAACAATACATCCAACTTACATACTATTGATACAGTGTCTTATGTAGCGTCATCAAGTATTGGTGAAATGAATATAACCGAAGCTAACAATTTTAACAACAATAATAATATAAATGAAGACAACCTAAACGGTTCAGATGACATAAACAGTGCTGAAAATAATACCAATAATGTAAATGTCAAACTCGAAATGGACCTGGCACCTAATACAACTAATAATAGTACTGAAAACTCTAACATTATAACAACAGAAGCTACAGATGATAAAATCAAGAATGTATCTAGCTCAAACAATATGGGAGCTGGAACAAGTAATACTAATGTTAGGATACATACAAAAGATGTAGAGACCGCTAACGCAAATGTAACTTCCACTTGCCCTGAAAATGAAAATTTTCAGAACAAAACCAATGAAGACAAAAATATTAAATATGAACATGATACAAATATAAGTATGGCTACTACAAGTAACCTCAACATAAAGGCAGAAAATCCTATGTGTGATTCATATACAGCTGAGGAAAATATCTCCGACAGTAAACAACCAATAAATCCTCAACCTAAGAAATAAAATTTCATTTCAAAACCAATAATTACTTAATTTTAATAATAATAAATGCAAGCTCACTAAACAAGTATACAAAATGATGCATTAATTTAAATAAAGACAGAAAAGGAACAAGCTGCTGTATTGACATTGGTATAATAAGTTTTGTTTGGATTACACATTTGAATGTACATAATGTATTGTGATTATTTCTTGCCTAATGTATGCCCTCTTAAATCTGTATACTCTTGATTGGACAATCTTACGACCATTCTGCAATTTATGGCGAATGAAATAAGAAATTATACTTTTATTAATGGCAAGTATATAAATGTTGTAAAAATAAATATAGAACAACTTCAGTGTGTTAGCATTTTATTCTACTATTGGAGGTCTAAACATATGTTAGTATTTGCTAACGAATGTCTTACAAATTAAACTACTTGACAAACTATATTATACTCCATAACGAAGAATCAATGACATGTAATAAATGTGCTGTGAATATGTTAATATGTTTATCTTTTTGAAAGTAACAAGTTACTGAGTTTAAGGACTGAAAAATCCAGGCTTCCGAGCAAGTCGATGTGTGTGCTTGTGTCTTAATGTAATGTGAGTGTTAAAATAATACTCATATATGTCATCATGGAATATTTGGTGTACTTATGTCTATATTTATATATTGTGAACTTGATCGTAACACATCTGATCACGGAATCTCTTGTTACCTGCTTTTAAAAATCACAAATATTTAATTATTATATTCTTGTAGGTACTAAATTTGTAGTTCATTAGTTAGTGAAGCAGATTTTGCAAATCAACTGTAATATAGTTCTAAATGTAAGTATGGCATACCTCAAGGACGGTATTATGGAGTGTGATGTCATTTTGATATTACCGGGTGTTCTGAAGCTGTATTTAATATAAGTAAGGTGAACGCAAACAAGCACAAAGTTTACTGACAAAGTCATATTGTTTTATTAATTCAAAATTTATTTGTTTATGTACGTCTAAAGAATATTTAATCACTTCAAATGTTAAAATACATTTTAGAGGAGATTAGTTCAAAGTTTTCTTTTTATTCTTTGATTTACAAGAACATGCTAGCCCCAAAACTTTTCTATACATTTTTTCAACAATGATTTATATCTCTGGGCTAAGTCCATAAACTTATCTATCTTCAAGAAAGCAAAGTATTAGCTTGTAATAAGGGTGTTAGTCAACCATAGGAATACATAAATTAAAATTGAAAATTAATGTAATAGACACTAATATAATGTAAGTAATATTTATGTGATTGACTCTTATTTGCTGGAGATTTTTATAGGAACTCGATCACATTGATTAGTACTTAATACAGTTGATGCCAACATTTTCTTACTGCCATTAGCCATCTCATACCCTTATGAATTTGCCTACTCTTATATGTCATTAGATGTAATATAGAGAATTGTAGATAAATCATTGTTAACCTAGAGTGTAGCTTTTAAATGGATAATTTTGAATTGAAATCATTGTGTACAGGTTCATTTAGATGTCTACATGTATATATAATTGTAATATATAGATCAGTATGCATCAGAACACCATTTTTCTATTAGCAATATTACGTAGAGATGTAAACGGAATCAGTATTTACCAGAAGGAGCTATCTGTAATTTTTCGCATTTTAAATAAATATTTTAATGAAACATGTACCATCAAGTTATATCGAAAATGATAAAGGTAATTTGAGATTAGATTTTACATGTTAGGTCTATGAAAATAACATTTTTTTAATTTTCTAGACAGCAAATGATATTAGCCAGCTTTGTACAGAAAGATTGTTTCTTATTTTAATGAATGTGTTCCTAACAGTGCGTAAAACACCTCTTCTTCATTCATCAAGGAAAATGTCTTTGCCTTTAGCCTCCATAAATTGCTAACTAACAGGCTACTACATTCAGGTGCCCTGTTAGCTCTTTTGTCAAATCATGTGATTTGTATCTTGTTTTTCTCTTATAAAAGAAAAAATCTCTTATAGTTCTAATTAATATACTTAATTTTATAGAACATCTATGTTATGTATAAAAATCAATGCCACTTTTCGTTGTAATTTTATAACTCAAGAACGGGCTCATCTATCCAAACCAAATGTTTAGGCTTTGTTCGGAGTATATAGTAGATGGTTTATGTGAAGTTTGCATAAAATCGGTTGAACGATTCTTCTTTTATCAGATTTTTTGTAACAAATGATTTCAATTAAAATGGCGGATCATTTGTTTATTTGTATTTTTTAGTCAAATTGAAACATTTATCAGATGGGAATTGTGCTGTCATATTGAAAATTTTTAAGCTGTTGCTTTTTTCTTTTTTGACTTGTTGTGTCATGTCATTCATGCGGTCATATACGTAGCGAAGCACTTACTGATCCGCTAGTATTTTTATAAAATTTTGGGAATCCTCTGATTTTAGATTTGGTTTATAAATCCAAATTTTAGTTGCTAATATTAAACATGTTTATGTTTATTTATGCAATATTCTTTACATCATTGTACAGTAATATACACAAAAAAAGCAAATAAAAGTAATTACCATTTTCTTTGAATCGGGTTTTAGTTATCTGTGTATATATTTTTTTATTCTAAAACTATTTTTAATGTAGCAACTGGACAGATAGCTCCTTTAATTACTTAACTAAGAAAACTTGTCGTAAAACATTATGGAAGTTTTTTAACATTTTTTGATTTGACTACAAAGATAGTCGATTTTCGAATTTTAAGATCATTGAATACTATTGTGAACTATTTTATTTTTTCAAATGCATTGATCAATTACAAAATGACTTCAATTGTGATCATTGAAATATGCTTGAGCATATTTGTGAAGCCGACATCTTTTATAAAAAAATCAACTGTGTATATAACTTTACCGTAGATTAACCCATTCTCGGTCATTGTAATTATTACATTATTGAGTTTAAACAGAAATTAAATCTGTTAATAAGCAAAATATGTTTTATAATTTTAGATTGGAATACATAGTAAACTTTTTAAAAAATTTGTTAACATTAAAATGTTGTGTCATAGAATGTCAGTTAATTAACAGTTACATTTTCTTTAAATATCGGTAGATGAAATATTGGTCTCAATTTTGCATTTATGATTTTATTAGTTTTATTTAAACTATGGATTTACTTCCTCGTTGGATAAATTTATTTTTATTAAGGTTTTCCTGTTGATTGGACAACAAAGAAACAAATATTAGAGAAACCTTTGTGGCTCTCTTTGTTCATTTGCGTCTCTTTGTGTCTCTTTGTCGGTTTTTGAAAATTGGTTAAACGATCGAATTCATATTTATTTTACAAAACTTAACGCTTAATTCAGTTCATGCATTGCTACCTATATAAAATCAATTGCTTAAATCTGCTTGTTACAATTGTAAATTATAAATACTTGTACAGAGCAAGATACAAAATAAGCTGTTTTACTTTTTGCTTGCAAACAATTCTGTATCAATTTTGTTAACTGGTTCTAAGTCCGGTTTTATAAAATTATATTTGAAATGAAATATTTTTTCCTTATTCCGTATGAAAACAAATATTGAACTATCAGAGGCACATATTATATATACCTATAACATTAAATTAAAATCAAATACAGTATAAAAATAAAAATGTAAGTTGTAGGTTTAAAAATAACTTATACATTTAAGATCATTTGAAATTTATCTTACTTGGAGTATGAAATCGAGAATAGACTTTGATTAGTGAATGGCAAATATCGATAATGTTTTCCGTATGGTGTGGGTATGATATATGTCAGTGTCATGGAAAAAAATATTTTTACTAAAATAATTGCAATTTGCTAAAACATTTTCGGTGTAATGTATAAAATCCTTCACAACATTGCAAAAGACAATCGTAAATTTCAGAAATTATTATAAAAAAACTCAAACATGAATTATCAAAACAAAAAATAATATAATACTATATGAGATTGTTTAAGTGTGTGAATAACTGTCAATGGAAAGTAGCAATACAGCTTCATGTTATTTACAATAGCATGAAGCTACTGGAAATTACACTCCTACCTAACACCTGATGTCAATTTCCAAATATTGCTGATTATCTCTCTTCTTCTGGCCTTTCTTTCGTTTTGGCTTTATACATAACATCATAAGACTCAGGAAGGTCGATAAATTAAAAAGATACTCTATATAACCAACTCTGTCTAACGGCCAATGTTAATAATATTTTTCTAAAGATGGATTTCAAGCAATCTAGATAGCTGCGTATCCGCCGGCTTATCCCATACCTAATTGCCATATTTATTCTGTGCACAGATATGTTATTGGCAAGCGATAACATAAAAATGGATCAAAATAACAATCTTGGACATCAAGTTTTGGATTAGGATTGATTATTAATATTGGCCGTAAGAGACTTGTGATGTCAATTGTAAAATCTAAACAAAAGGTAGACCTTTAATAGAGAATTGGCAATCTTCAGAAATTAAAAACCCTATATGAATGCTTAAAGCAGTATTATTAGTATGTTGGTTAAATAATATTTTTTTAAATAGCATAGGGTTACCCCCAGGACTTTTTAGGAGAGTAATCGGCTAACAGTCAATTTTACTAATCTATCTACACTTAGGTATAGAGTAACTATAGTTTTGTTGCTAAGATAATTCTATTATACAACACTGACATAATCAATACCAATACGAAAAGTATTATAAGTAAAGAATTTACTAGATGTTTAATTTTATCTAGTAAATTAATTCTCTTAAAACTATAGTTGTACAACTCTTTTAAATTAACTGCAGTAATGCAACTAAAAATGTTGCCGGAATATTACCATATATTTATGCTGTGAAGCCATCAAATAAGATCTTATTGAGGCCACTTAAACATTTCTGGGTTAAATTTTATAACTGGGTAAATTATTTAACTCTGTGGTAACTTCTAAAGTAAGGTATTTCAATTCTATAGAATTATAAAATTTAACTCAGAAAAGTGCCAATGGCTCTGGACGTAAGCCAGGACTACATAATTACATGTGATCAAAATGTGAAAAAAATTCGAAAATAGATAACTAAATCCTATATCCCCTTTATTTCTAACACAATAGTTATTTTTAACTTATGAATAAAACTGTAAAATGATATGAGACTCCATAATGTATAAAATGAAACGACATTTAAATGCGGCCATATTTGATTTGACACTAAACGGCTTTATGATTGGTTATAGCTAGTGGCACCAACGTCAAAGGTATCTCCTAGGACCAAGTTAATACTTGGATCGTGAAAAGGGTTTATTAATCATGTACTTTAATTCCATAAAAATAAAATTAGAATATTTAGAGAATATTAAGGTACAAATTTATAGTAGGAGATGTCAGGCCAGTTTAGACTTTTTAAAACCTTTTATTCTGACATTGGACGATTCAACCGGCAAAGGATCAATATCCCAAAGCCTGCATATTGTAAATGGTGTAAGAATTTTTTATCCCTTATGGTGATTAAATGATTACTTTCTTAAGTATGTAATTGTTATAAATTATATTTATCATGACATTATAAGCAAATTGAAATACAACATGTTTAAAAGGATGTCTTTATTTATTTATACTTCCGTAACCGTTTTTCTCAAAAAGAGAAGATAAATCTAAGATTCTATAATTTTCTATAAAGGGTAGGGTAGACAATAATAATACGTGGTCTTAAATCGTAGCCTAACACCAGTAACATCTATGTTGTCCAGAAGTGACCTGTGACAGTATTCAGAAAAAGAACTAATCTTTGTTCTCGGCTAAGTTAGGAAATGGTGGCAAGTACAAGGCAGATAGATTATAGTCGGAAAATTTGTTTTGCCGTTTCTTCTCCTAACTGGCTAGGTTTTGATACAGTGGTAGTTTACGGAAGATATGATTACATTTATTCACATTTTAATAATTTAACTTCATATAGAAAAAAAATATGAGGGCCCTGGTTGTGCCTCTGCCTACCTCTTCGTGGATATGGGCATAAAGATACTTAATATAAAAAAAATGAATTAAATATTAACATAATATGAAATTAACAAATATTTTTTATAAATATTAAAATATTTGCACACCACACTAATTGAATATAATGGAATGCTTAAATAATTATATACTTAACAACTTTTTAACACAGATTATCCGCAAATAAATATATTTCTCGCTTGTTTTCTTTTAACATCAAAAAGCAAGATTTTTTTGTAGGTAGGATTAGTTGGTTCAGAGAAATTACGAAATCACATTTTTGCGTATAAAGTTTTATTTAACTAGAAACTTATGAAGACCAATCGATTTCGCTTACATGTAACTTGCAATCGTAAAAAGAACACGTGGCGACGAGGGGAAATTCATTGTGTCTCCAATCGGCTCCATACGCGATGCTCTCGTGTTCCAAATATTCTGAAACCACATTAATATCTTCATCTAGACGCNNNCTAGACGCAGTGTTCGAAACCCGCCGTACATACACGCCGCTAAAATAAAGCTTTTCTCCAAGGGATGCCATTTTAGTCTCCATACTCCACCGCCGACGTCAGCTTCTGTGGTACAACGTTTCAGGTTCCTCGTGTCCCACAATCGGACTTTCTCATCGTAACTGCAACAAATACACTTGTTGATACAAGTTAATACAAAAGTATATCATTCAATTAAAATAAAAAATGTGGGACTTTAGTGTCTTCGTGTAGTCGTGGGTTGTGCCTCTGCCTACTTTTCAGGGATATGGGCGAGAAGATATATATATTTATAATTTTACTAGACGACCCAGCAAACTTCGTATCGCTTGACATTAATGCTTCGACAGTAGCGCAATCTGTCGGATCCGATGTAAAACATTCCAAAATCAACAACTACTTATTATTAAAAATATAATATAAAAACATTTTCCCAGGAGACTAAAATGTGAATCTAAACCATTCTCGAATTCCCTTGAACACACACAAAAAGTTTCATCAACATCGGTCTAGTCGTCTAGAAGGAGGTCAGTGACAACCACACGAACACAAGATTTATATATATAAAGATTTACTAATATCTGATACTATGCTAGGCTACGATTCTATTGAAACACAACTTTCACAAACAAGTAATTGGTAAGGCGAACGTCCGTTTGTCACTACGACCGTGACTTTGTTACCGAGTAGTGCAACGACTTGCCGGGATTTTGATCTGTTCCTATTTTATGCTAGGTCTGGATCCCCTGTCTGACAGCTCGTAAGACATAAGTGTAGGTTAAATGAGTTAGTACCAGCAACGTAACTAGCGGCAGAGGTGTTATGTAGTAAATTGCCTGGGCAGGAATCCACTGCAACCACTAATCATTTTTAGCAGCGACTCGCCCGGATTGGTACCACCGCCTTACCTATTCCTGCCGCCATAATGTTTGACGTGTTCCGGTTCGTAGGGTAAGGTAGCCGGTAAACTTACTTTTGCTCAAGGCATAACATTCCGGCATCAGAGTGGCAACGCACCATTACCACCTTTGGTGTCTAGGCGGCGTGAATTTCTTACCATCAGGAAATGCGTCTGCTTGTTTGCCTTCCAGTATCATAAAAAATACACAATCCTTACTTGCAGCCTATTAATTATATCGGACTTTAGTTCCTCAATATTAATTACTAATATTAATATACTTGTAAAATACAACACCTGCCCGTCAGCAGCTGGTACTCAACATCCACGTGACTTCTGATAGCTGTAACACCTGCTTCATGGTTCCGATTCGTTGATACGGATTGCGGTAATCTCACATCATAGCTTTTAAAAACACAGTCATCTCCACCTAAAAATTAAGGGCTATGTTACAGTCTTTCTATTGATTTCTATATGAACAGTCCATAGTCACAGCCCATAGATCTAGATGTTAACTGGGTTCAAAATATAATTGTTTTCTATGTTTGGAGACACTCTAATCACCCTGGCTTTCTATAGTCCCATCAAAGGACTTAGAAATAATATTTAATGCTTTCATCGCCATGTGCATCCTCTAGGATACACCCTGTATTTTAAATTTAAGACTTGGCGCTAAGCGTGCTATGTAGGTATTTGATATTGTGTAGACTGTAGATGCTAGTTGCACCTTTCTGAAAGATAATTTTTGTGTGTAAGGGTGTTGTATGTTATCAATTGTATGTCCACGATTGTATGTTATCAAAATAATATTCGTAAATATTAAATGTAATTGAAATATTAAAAAGTATCCAGTCAGGATTTGAATCTTTGTAGTAAGGACAGAAGAAAATGCTAGAATTAAAATATCTAAAATTTGACTCAGATATAATTTCGGTCGATAATCATGTCTATAAAATTGTCCAACCAGCTGCTGCAGTTATTCGACGGAAAACGAGAGTTGTTAAAAATGTTACGTGTCTCTGTGTGCGTGTGTATGTGTGCAGTTGCGGTTTTAGTAATAGCAGCGCCCTTGGGCGTGACTATACGGCGCCCCCTACATGCTGTTTAAAACCATACTAAAAAGTAAATAATATATAGCGTAAAGGATTTAACGCCCCTTTACATTTTGGCGCTCTGGGCGGTCGTCCAACCGCACCATTCCCAAACACCGTCCCTGTTAATGTGTGTGTCTGTCTGTGGCATCGTATCTTCAACGGATGGACGGATTTTGATGCGGTTTTTTGGGACATAGACAAACTATGAGTATTACTTTCACTAATAAGTATATGTGAGACCTAACAATTGAAATACTAACGAGAGCTTGTATAACTAAGCTGGTCTGATGATAGAATGCGAAGATAAGAAACGTAATCCTGGAATGCCTGACATTAACCCATCGAGTTTGGATTTATTCTATTCGCCTTAACTAGAACTGTTCATATTCTCAGATGATGAGGACTTGGAAACAGGTAGCTGATTAATGATCTGACAGCTGGAATATGGATCATAGTTTGAAAGTTACGGTATAAGGTATGTTTCTTAATCTTTGCAGTTCTTCTAAAGCACGTCAAAAAAGAGAGACGTCGTAAATTTGTCTTTTTTCTGTTTGTCTATCTGTGAAATTATAAATTTTGAATAGATAAACCAATTTCGACAGGGAAGTTTTGTATGCAAGCTAACATGATCGACAGGATCTTTGGCTATATTACAAATAGGTTTTATCGGAGGTTTATGGAACATTTTTTAATTTTTAGATTATTAATCCTTTTCACGTCTCAGTTACATACTTAATACAAAAAAATAATGACATATTCGATGCGAATTCATGAATAACTTTTTGTTATTTTCTGATATTCCACTTGTATAGTTAGTAGTATTAGAGAAATAAAATAAATTTATACTAGCTAGGTTTCAGTTGTTGCAGTGCCCTCTTTGGAGTTAGGTACAGTACTACTATTTAAATTATGTGCTTCGGCTTCACTCTTTTTTCACTTTATACTTTTTTTAAATTGGTTGACCTAATCTAAATTTAAGCGAAATGATTAATTATGTGTAATAACAACTCTATATAGATATCTTTAAAATACATTCGGATTTCCCAAGCTTGACGAATATAGCCGAAGCGCATAATTTAAACAGTACTACTGTAAAATATATGTATCATGCAAATCAACTCTTAAGAATTTATTACCTGAATAAAAAATGTTTGTATCCCAGTAATTGTACGCAGCTATCCAAGTTTCGAAGCCGTGTTCTTTCCAAGTACCCACATTTTGTATATTATCCCCAACCAGCTTGAACACGACCACAGCTCCTGAAGAAAGGCTTACCACCAGATTAGGCTCATCAGAATAAATCTTATTGTTAGACCAATCAACTGACAATGCCAATGATTCTGAATCTATCTCATTTTGAAGCCATAAAACTAATTTCAAAGTTCCGTTGTCTTCTAACAATTTGTAGAGCTGAATAAATCCATCAGAGGTCACCACAGCGAGGACAGGATGACCCTGCACAGACTGGTAACACCACTTTTGATCCAAAATGCCTGATGTGTCTATCGTTTGTATCGGAGATAAGTCTTCTGTTACTTCTTTTAGATTAAATAAATAAATTCGGCCTAGACGTTTTTGTTTTGGTTGATCTGGAAATTAAAGATAAAAATCATAATAAGGTCTAAAGCTCAAGATCCCAATTTCCATATAGTTACCAACATTAGGGACTATGGTCTAAGATCTCAATCTTCGTCAGAGCCGTCCGCGTTGTTATGACGTATATATCAAAAACTTTCCAGACTAGGCCTTGACTTTTTCTATGAATACAGGCAGCTTTTTACCAAGTAGCTGGTGTTGATTTGTTTGTCGCTAACACCGGGACTACATTTCTTTTCAGTCGTTACCACTGCCTCACTTATTTCTGTTGTGGCCTTCAATTCTCACGACTGTCGTGTTTTGGTTTGAAATGTAGCCGGAAAACTCCTACTCACTTGTAGAACATGCCAGCGAGCAAGTCTGCAGATCTGAGGGCTGTTTATGTATCTCAGTGACCAACTCAAAATAGAAAAGTGTATATCAAATATCTGTCAAATGACGTCATTTGTGTTTGCTACATCTATTTCATTTCTGTTGGTTATGTACTGGAGATAGCAAATATAAAACACGTCATTTGACAGCTATTTGATGTACACTTTTCCATTTTGAGTTGGCCACTGAGATACATAATCAGCAACCTGTCCGCTGGATCTAGCTACTTCTCGCTTCAATCTCATTTTCGCAACACACTGGCTTTAGAGTTTATAGGTGACATGTAATAGGTACCTACATCTTACGTTTGTGATAAACTCGTTAGACGTTTATGAATTCTTTTGAAAAAAAATGTGTGCGTGTACTAGCGTACACTCGTAAGAAGTGAAGAAGGGAAACTTCTTTATGACGTTATTTTTCAAAAAATAATTTACTATATGCAACTTTACAGAAATTGGTTAAATAAAGTTTATTGCCAATCCCTACTCTGCTGGAGAAAGTATACTTCGAATCACGCGTGGTAGGGATAAGAACAAAGATGACGCGTAACGGAAAAATGTAACGCGTAACGAAAAAATGTTACACATTTTTTTTTCCAACCCCGATAAAGAAGTTTCACTTCAATAAACGGCCTACCCCGTATGGGACTTGGCGTGAAAATATGTATGTACTTATCTATGTATGTAAACTGAAGACACTTCACAGTTACTCTTTTTTTGTACTACGTACTTTCATCATTTTTGTCCAGTTGATAAGTCCCACAGACCAGCACGTGATAATAGGGAGCCACTGGACACCATTCCACGGAGTCCGCGCTGTACCCTGTGTGCCACCGCCATTTGGTCCTCCATGACATTGTTGATTCCTAAATAGATATGAAACTTTGAAAAATACAATGAGTACTACAACGCTGCAGTTTTACTAGGAAACTAATAATTCTTCTACCATAAGCGGAAGAATTCTGAGGCGTGAATTCTTTCATTTGAGACATTGACA